>JBAMJV010007303.1:85000-97085 GCA_037951105.1 Echinarachnius parma | reverse complement strand
CCGGCCGTATCCTCATGATCACCTGTTGCGTTCGCTGTCACACCTATTTTCATTATACGATGGAATAACAAAATACAATACGAGCGTGTGATTAATTAAAGAGCGCCGTGACAAAGACGTTCAATTAGTTTAAGCATGCATGTACAAATTAGGAAGTGTACTTGATGGAATGAAGAACTTAAATATTATTAATACAATGAAGGGTTAAAATTCAAATAACAAACACAAAACGACAACAAAATTACCAATTCAAAATAATTGCCTTTCATTATGCTGAAACTTACCATATTGAGATAATGTGTTACACTTGTAATCATGTCTCCATGACATGAGTAAGCTTTTGTGTTATGGTAGATTTATATTTTAACAATAAAGTTACGTAAAAAGAGTGTTTATTGCGTATCGGATTTTGCATATAACTCTTTTGAATGATAAAGTTACAAAGGTTTACCAATCTAAATTTAGTAAACTCATAATCTTAAAAGAAAACTAAATATTGATGTTATTAGATTACATTGTGTATTTATATTTGTGTCAGGTCAAACTGAAATAAATGTTCGATGTCAAACTGAAAATTTGACTATTTCTTTCAACACGTAATTCCATTATATCATTTGAATGATTCTAAATTTTCAAAGAGAAACTGTAAATTCGAAAAATTAATGCATGCAATTTAATGTATAGCATACTAGCTTTGGCGAGCTCCATCGAGTTAATACAGGACCCACCATGCATGATCACATTGGCAATATCTTACCATAATACTTCAAGTTACAAGCAACAATGGCGATCAAAGGGATATATAGTAACATTGTAAAAATCATCAAAACTTACTTGGAACTTTATCGGTTCAATCACACAAATTATATTCGCATTGCCAATAGAAGCATGGAACAGCGTTTGGTTTTCAAAATTCCTCTTACATATCTATGATTGAAATGTTCAGATTTAGAATTTCTACTGGGTAGTTCAAATTCTGTATTAAGTCAGTGCAATGAGCTAGTGTATATCACTGTTCAGTTTCGCTCATCATTCGGCCATAATAATATCCCTTGTTTGGTTAACTGTTGACCGCACCACTAGTAGACGTAATATATCAGAGCAATACAAATGTGTTTAATCTTTCATCACTGTTTGCACGTGTCAACAACGTTTCCAGGGCCCCGTTGCAGAAAGAGATAAAATCGATCGCAAGTTACGATTGATCGTAAGTCAGAAAATTTACGCGTTTCAACCAATCAGATTTGCGCATCTAGAACACGTGATATGACTTACGCTTAATTGCAACTTACGATCGATTTTATCTCTTTCTGCAACGGGGCCCTGATCTCTTTAACGGAAAACTAGCTGTTGTCTTTACTCAAATGACATTTGATGACATTTGATTAAAGACAACTAAATGTAAAATGTAAATGTAATTGACTGTGGTGGTAAGTCACATCCATTCATTTCCAGGACACTCAATTCATCAAGTGAACATTTCTATTTTTCTAAAAAGAGACTTTATATTTGTTAACTGGTCGATTGATTAATATGATAGCTATATCTTCACCACTGTTATATTTCTAAAAATATCTCGAATCATTCATCAGAAAGTAAGCACAAATATGCCATAATTTTCACAGGATTTGGTATCGCTTATGAACAGTGGCGTACTGGGCAAAAACTTTTGGGGGCACAACCAATTTTTGCGAGGGAGCGAAGCGACTGAGCGGGTGGAGGGTGTGGGAGGGGGGTGTCCCCCCTCCCACGGTAGGGAGCTTTTGCATTTTTGGACTTGAAACTGTGCAATCTGATGCATACCTAGAAAGGAAATTCTGACTTGACGACATGTAGGTAGACCGGAAAAGAGTTTTTATTTGTTTCATGAAGAAAAAAAAACAAATATGTACCCCCAAAATAATAATAGCAAAGTGACATATTATACAGTTCAACAGTGCATCAAAAGCCACATTATGTATGATACAAAAACACGAACAAAGTATTCCAGACGTAGACAAAACCGATTCCCGAGGGAACGAGGCGACCGAGAGGGGGGAGTGTGATGGTAGGGGGGTGGGGGGGGGGGGGGGGTGTCCATCCGTGTACGGTAAGGGTGTTTTGCAATGTTTTACTTGAAATTATGCAATCTGGTGCTGTTTTATACTAAGGACGGAAATTTGACTTGACATGAAGTAAAATCTGAGTTATCTTGTCTAAAGAAATACATTTTTCTCAATCACTGGTATCGAATTAGATATAAGCCATGATTGACATTTTATTTTTGTTGGGGGGGGGGGGGGGGGCAAGCGCCCCTCCCCCCAGGCCTCCCAAGGCCCCCCCCCCCCCCCCCCCCCCCCCCCCCCCCCACCAGTACGCCAGTGCTTATGAAACATCATTTTGTTTTTGTTTTTCGGTTGAATAAATATAAATGAAGTATACATGTGGAGACGTTGGAAGTAAGAAAAACGGAAAAGTGATGAAATAGACTTATCCAAGAAACCCATATTGAACTCTGTTATACAAGCGTGCACCTTGTGCATATACTGTAGGTGTATTAAAAAGGAGCGTGAAACAAGTATTACATACTTATTACGAACATAATACGAACATAAGAAATAGATAACCGTACGGTTTAATCTCTCCATATGCATACAGGCTATGACGGGATCGAAAATTAAAGGGATCTAGTAACTTTGTTGACATGTGCAAAAAATGATGAATGGTTGAAACACGGTGTATATATTGTTGTTATTTATTATGTCCAATGGGCATTGAATGACGATTTCAAGTAAATGTACGTTTAATGGCATACTAATGAGAACCATTAAAAGTGATATTCACTAACTCACTATCCAGTGGATGTTTTAACATCTTAAAAATGTAATCGTTAAAAGGAGTGTTCACCTTTTACAAATCGTCTGAACAGTTTCCAGTAGACGGATGAGGATGAATGTAACACACACAAGCATATTCAGATCGAACAACCCTGTAATTTAGATTCTACGAATGAAAAACGAATGTGTAGAATTCATCCTTTCACCGAACTATAATATATTGGCCGACAAATGTGTTTAACTGATTTAGCATAATATTACACCAATATTGTACTTATTCTTGTAAAGGTATTGTGAAGCCGACATTTGTAAAGGTATGCACGAAAAAGGTCTCGAAAACGCAGATTTAACAATTACATGTAGTCAGTTTTATGAGTCTTGAGTTATTTTGTTTAGTATTCGCTTACGCCGTAATACGATAACAATCTGTGCGTGGTTCACCCACAGCAACATGTGGCTCCCGCCGGCAGCTATCGTGGGCGAAATTTTGCATGGGTGAATACTCGTAATGCACAATTAAGGACATTACGTCGCGCATGTTTTTGTGAGGTCTATAACTCCACAAAAAGAGATTTCAAGCCCTACTTTTCTAAGGCAAGCTGGTAAATGACATTTTCTTTCATATGAGACAATAACCTCGCAACTTTTGAAATTTGGCTTGCAAAAGGCGGACACTCCCTTTAATATCTTTTTAACGAAAGGAAAATTTGGAAAACCAAAACATGTTCCATTCTTCTATTGTTAGACGAATACAACAAAATATAACGGAACCGCTGGAATTTTAATTGGATTGTGAGGATGTTGACAATGTTACTACCTTAGACAGAAAGATAGAACGTCACAACTCTTGCTAAAAGAAAGAATCACCAAACTAACCTTGTTGGATGAGCACGAGACCAACCACGAACAGGAGAATGCAAACACTGCTGATTCTTGCCATGATGACGGATTCGGTTCTCTATGTCGACAGCTCGATGTCAAATGAAATGAGTGATTGCTTGGAGAGGATTGCTTCCACTTATAATATAAACATCTCTACACCAGTTTCGCGTGTGACTTAGGATCACGTTAGCGCACAAAAGGCATTGTTAGTTATTACACTAATTGTATTGTGAAACTTGTTGTTAACTTTGGTCAAATTGCATGTAACATCGTGTGATAACATCTGGCCATTTGAATGAGTACAATTAGCATATCAAGTTGACGACACTTAGTTATTGTGCAAGTTGTCAACTTTCGTCAACTTGCATGTAACACGTTGCGTGTCACATCCGATCAGTTTAATGCATACGATCATGATCAATGCACCAACGCCCTACAGCTGGTTTTTTATTTTTATTTTTGTTCTCGATCATAATCATGGTAAGGTTAACGATATGACTTTCGTGTCATTGGTGTCATTCAATTCTCATCATTTCATATATCCCGCAATAACACCCTAACTAATTTTACAGTTTGTATATTTGTATGACGACAATGATCATCTGATTGTGACGATTAAAGGGATATAGTAACTTTGTTGACAATTTGTAACAAAAATTGATGAATAGTTTAGAAAAGGTTTTTTGTTAGGATGTGATATGTCAACTGAGTAATTTGTGAATATTTCACGTTAAATACATTATATTGTCAATAAATTTAAAAAAATAATGCAACTGATGTTAGCTAACTCCTACACAATTATAAATTTCCAGTGGATAATTCCAAATCAGAACACTTCAATAGTGAATGTATTGTTAAAGGGAAATTCGAACAACCAAAAGCTGTTCCATGCGTATATTTGTAAAACGAATGCAACAAGGTATGAGGGAATCATTAGAGTTCTAAGATATTTGTCGATTTGAACAATGTTACTAGACCCCTTTAATAGCCATATTGTTTTGTGTGCGCGTCACATACATGGTGACAACCAGTTATCATGGCGCCAATTATACTGCTTCCACACAGCATATAGTAATGTTCAGAGTTGATGGTGCTTTGCTTTGATAATAATTTATAAGAATGTCCGTCATACTCATAGGTTCTCGGGCAGAATTTACCATTTTAATTGCCATTTGCCCAATAACATAATTCCGTAGTCCCAAATGTTAGTTTTTCTAATGCTCGAACGTGACTTGCGCTCTGCCCCAAAAAGCTACAAAATATTACAGAAAGTGTTTTGGATATGGCACACAATATACATTGGATATGTATATGGCCAATTAACGGAACTTGGAAACATTAAAAACTGCTAATGTCGGTGCTGAAATGAATCAAGTCGTACTTGCCTGCAATTATGTAATGTGGTCTGTTATATTTAATTTAAAATTCATATTCTTTCGCTAGTATTTTTTTCTGCGAAGTTCCTGAGACTGTCCCGGCTTCGGCGTTGGTGGGGGTATTTTCACTTGTGACCACAGAAATACAATATGTGACATTCCGTCCGAGAAAATGGGAATAATAATATATAGGTATTTCATGATTTATAGTATTATCCAATATTCTCGATTCACTGTGCGATCTTTTTCAATTGTATGCGGATGGCTTCAATCTCTCATCCATCTAGTAAACTTATTTTGATTTTCAGTGAAATTTAATTTGGTGTTCATTTGACCGTGTGAATTTCATTATTCTATCACCTTGGTCACTGATGGCCGACTTTTTAATGTTGGATATTGTATATTCAATAAAGAGATTATTAACACTAAAAACCTTGTTGGTGTATTTTCGCAAAAAGTGTACTCATTTTACCAATTTTTTTCTAATTTATTGAATAAAGGTGGGTCTCACATTTATTTCAATTGGATATATTATATGTATCGCTATTTCAGGTCCTTTTGAACCGTTTTTGATAAAAACTTTGTCATTAAAATTGGTGTGCTTTATAAAGTTTTACACTCAGTTTTCCATTACCTCACAAAAAATATATTTCTTGAAGCGACCTCTATACCAAAACTAAACTATCCCTTTTAAGTGTTTGAGTCACTGAGTCTGCTGCTGCATCACGCTATAACACAATTTAAAAAATATACTTTTGTAACCTATACGTTTTTGTGTCAATTACTGTAAATATGTTGATTGTCCCACTCCGATATTATGCCCTCCGCACAAAGAGCCGACTCGACCCGATCCGACTGGTTTTCAGTCGGTTCAGCTCAGTATACGTTGCCTTAAGCCCTCTGCAGACAGAGCCGACTCGACCCGATCCGGACTGATTTTAATCAGGCTAGAGTTGGGCCCGGTCGGTCGGATCCGATTCATCGTGTTGAATCTGCCCCAACTGGCATCCGACTGTCTCTCGACTGGCAAAATGTGTGTCGCGAGGCACTGAAAACTGAGCCGATCCGAATGAAAACCAGTCGAATCGGGTCGAGTCGGCTCTGTCTGCAGAGGGCTTTAGGACTCCCTTTTTTGCCGGTCAAGTGCCAGTCGGCACCCGACTTTCAGAACAGTACGATAATCTATGGAGAGAGATTACGCAAGTAGGCACGATAGTATCGAGTGTAGATTATAATCTGTTCACACAGCTTACGAGCAGGACTGATATACTATCAGAACTGTTGTAATTCCTATGTGTATCGTTCAGAGGAGATCGTTTTATCGGGCCTATCGCATGGCTTGGCGTATTAGCCTTTAGTCAGGCTTGGAGATTTATCTATGCAAACCATCCATATACACCTATCGATGATACGAACTGGTAGCTGTGACAGACGACGGCACGGAATCTGCGAGTGGGATTAACTGGCACCCCCGCTCGATGTGTTTGCTTCACTCCCGATGCTCACTCCGCTCACGTAATTGTTCATATAGCTCGAGAGTTTTGATTAAAGACTACAAGGCCCTGCCCTTCATGATACGTTACCATCGATATTAACATCTTGGACATAGTAACAGCGCCCTCTTCATGAAGCCAGTGACAGTGTGAAAAGTACACCCAATACCAAAAACTACTCCATTCACTCAAGTGAATGGATGTACGCGAATCCATGGAGTACCTTTTGCATTGGGTGTACTTTTAGATATTTACGGCGGCTTTAATGTACCGCATGCGTGTGCACTGTGCTATATCCATTGTGTATAAATCGATGGTAGCAATAACGTCATGACAGCATCATCAGCCAGTTGAGCATGCATCAAATGGCGTAGCCAGTGGCGGATTTACGGGGGGGGGGGGGGGGGGGGGTAGGGGATTTAACCCCCGCCCCTTGGGCTGCCAAGTGAAAATATAGCAAAAAATTATTGCCGCTTAGAGGCTATCAGTGTAAAAAGTAAACAAAATCAATTACGGGGGTTCAAAATAACTACGCCGTCGATTGTCGTCCGATCTCTCCCTCCAACAACTCGCCCCTATTACTCAACAAAAAAATCGCCGCTTTCACGCCTCGTGGACGATGCATGGGTCATTGTCAATTGGGTCAACCCCCCCCCCCCCCCCCCCCCCCCACCCCCTTAGCAAAAAGCTAGATCCACCCTGGCCACCTCGAGTGTTGGGGTAGGCATGTTATCCTCTCCTCACTCATAAATTAAAAACTCTACCCCCCCTCCCCCCTCCCCCCTCCCCCCCCCCCCACCCCCCCCCTACAGCAGCGCCGATGATCCCAACCATTATCCTTCCGGATTTACGGATCCCTGAGCTGGTTCTTGGTCTTCGGCACTTTTGCCCTTTCAAATGTGTTTGTGCCCTGGGGCACAGGGGCGTAGACAGTGTGTGTATGTGTGTGTGTGTGTGTGTGTGTGTGTGTGTTGGGGGGGGGGGGTGGGGGGGGGTGACATTGTACACCTATCCCTCAGGCTTTAGGTTTTAGGCCTATATGGTTATGATTGAATTTACTTTGCCTACGAAATCCCCCCTTCCCCCCCCCCCCCCCCCCCCCCACCTGAGAGTGGGATTCGGTGTCAAAAAAACAAACACAAATTGGCACAAATGGGACGGTGGCCTCAACCGCTAATTCCTGATGGACATCGCATCGCCCCCCCCCCCCCCCCCCCCCCCCCCCCCCCCCCCCCCGCCTCGCCCTCGCCCTCGCCCACAGAGCCATGCAGAGAGGGGTTTCAGTTTTGTTTTCAAAATATTTCGGCAGGTGGTCTAGGCTGCTAAAAAATGTTTTTCCCGTGTAAGAACCTGTCTACGCCACTGGCCCTGCAGATGCCCTCACCGGCAACCCCCCCCCCCCCCCTCCCCATGATTAAATGAGAGGTACGTATGACAGACCATCCTTATACCCCTTTGAATGTATAATTTATAAACGCGTGTTAAGTCTATGGGAGTATTTTTCTATGATTTTGGCTAAGGGAAGGGGGTCAGATATGTTCCGATTCGGTGCTATAACCAAAATTACCTCATATGACCTCTCGGCTGGTAGTAGCTGGGTATATAAGCTATCGATTTCAGAAGAAATTAAAAAATAAAAGTGTTTTTAGCGTCCGGAATGGGTTATTTCGGCAGACTATAAATGTATTTATAAACGCGTGTTAAGTCTATGGGAGTATTTTTCCATGATTTTGGCAAAGGGAAGGAGGTCAGATATGTTTCCGATTCGGGTGCTATAAACCAAAATACCTCATATGACCTCACTAACCTTGAAGGTTTTTTTTTTTTAAATATCATTATTGAAAATCAGGACATCGAATTTTTAAAAACTGCAGTTGGCTGGTTATGCTACATGACCGTCATTATCATCTAAATATTTCGGTACAAAAAAAAAAGTAGGGCTTGCTCCGATTATGAATAAAAAAAATTGTGAACTAAGGAGACATCTTTGTGAGCATTCTCTCTAAATTTCAGGACATTTCCGTCATTTTGAAAAGTTATGACCATTTTCTGAATTATCAATTTTTGAAAATTGTCAAAATTGTCAAAAAAATCACGAATGTCTTGTTTCTGCAATTTCTCAAGAACCAAATGATCAATAGTCACCAAACTTGGTATATTATGTATCTTGATAGGCCAATGATGTGCTGTGAGTTTAGGGTCATGAGGTCAAAATCCAAAGGTCACAGGTCAAATTTCACGAAATGTACCTTTTGCGTCATACGAATTAAGGCGGATGCATGTGCTCCAAGTTAAGTTATTTTCTCAGTCAATTACTTGAATTATGTAATTAATTCTACATATTTCCGTTAATTATGAGTTGCTGGTCATTCTATATGTCTTATTTAGTGACTTCTCCATTTTCAAGAGAGAAATTTACAAGCTAAGACAGGGTATTTTTTCACGCTGATTTTAATTGTCGAGAAACATTTCCAAGTTACGTCGTAGCGGGAGTACTATTCAATATTCATCCGCGCAACACAATACATTGTTATACAAATAATACACTGTCTAGAGTGCATTGTGTAAATGCATCGCACGCGAGGCTCTGTTAGCTGTGCGTTGCGCACGAGCGTAGCCGAGTGCGCAACGCACAGCTAACAGAGCCGAGAGCGCGATGCATTTACATGATGCACGATAATTGAGACCGTGTATTATTTGTTTTATAACACGAGCTCAACCAAGGAATCGTTTATTTTGCTGGATTTTTTAAAACAGACTTGCCATGCCACAAACCCAGTCTATCTACCCTCTAGAGTGTGAATATGAATTTACAAAATTCACCATCCGACTACCTGCACTCGCTTCACTGAATGTGAAGCTCAGCAGATCAAACGCAGTCCACCAGTAAAAAAATCCCGTAAAATGAGAATTATCAAAGCATTTTATGCATTTCCATTCCAAACTTACCAATATCAAACCACATACATATAATTTACGAAATTGCTAAGATTGATTTACTACAATACCGATAATTTACAAAACGAAGCTTTTTCCATCTTTTTTTAAATCACTTTCGCAAGTTTGTCTCCGATAGAACTATGTAAACAAGCATTGTGACGTCATAGCCGTGCAAAAAGTTGCGCAACGAAAACGAGTAATGCATGGGGTTGCACCCTGTTTTGCACGGTCGTGCATGTTTGTTGAAATTTAATGAATAGTCCACGTGACAGGATTTACCAATCACGTTACTGATTTACCAGAGCCGTGTTATAATGTATATTAATGCATGATGCCTCTTGGCAGTCACAGCAAACTTACAAGCCGCCGCGATGATAAACTAGTACAAAGCTAGCCAATTAATATTTACTAGTACTTCACTGGCGTAAAGCACAGTTCGGAAGCACAATGCATTGGGGGGTCGAGCAATTGTTCACAACCGTTTGTGAACAATTGCTCGACCCCCCAATGCATTGTGTTTTCCGGACAGATTTACGCCAGTGCTAGTAATTGAATGACAAAAGTGTTAAAATTAATGGAAAACCTATTTTTGTTTTCATTGATATTTTTTTTTCATTCCTGGCATACAAACAATAAAAAATATTGAACACAGTATACTTTTTTCAATCAGCAGATCAACATAATAATATTATTATTATACAGCGTTTGATTTTACATTCAGATCAAATACAATTAACTTTTACATAATATATTGTAACATTTAAATTATTGCAAAATAATTGACAATAATAAAGATCAGCATGAATGAAGAATTACAATTAAAACACTTTCAATTTAAATACAATTTTCTATTTATAATATTTTACTTAGTGATATAATGTGTTATTTTGCCATTTTCTATAATATACATGTCCTTGAATAATGGTCAATTTGACCACCTTAAACCACATGGACCGGGTCAAGCTAACCTATTCTGGGTTCCACATACCATGCTTGACCACTTACGATAGGTGGCTGCCCGGTCCATGTGGACAAGGGCACTTTGGGGCGTTTATTTTAGAGATGTGTTATTTTGCCATTTTTCTTACAATATATATGTCCTTGAATAATGGTCAATTTGACCACCCACATGGACCGGGTCAAGCTAACCTATTTTGGGTTCCTCATAAAAACTTAATAAACCATAGCCTAATAACCATGGTAATTTCGGCAGTTCAACTGAAAACAAACACCCGGCACAGGTCTGGACCAAAAAAACACAAACACACACACACACACACGCACACGCACACACACACACACACACACACACACACGCACACACGCACACACACACACACACACACACACACACACACACACACACACACACACACACACACACACACACACACACACACACACACACACACACGCACACACACACACACACACACACATACACACACCGTCGCAATTATTCTCTTTCCATTGAACATAAGCATAGCTTGAGAACAGCGAATTTTCTATACTAGAGCTAGTCCTGCGCTAGGCCTAGGTGAAGCTAACCCCGGGGCCCCGCCCCCCCCCCCCCCCCCCATCTCTCCGCTCCAGCCCCCCGCCCCCCCCCCCCGGTCCCCACCGCCCCCCGCGCGAGCGCGGCTAGTACAACGCGCGCACGGCTAGTGCAATATGCACCGTGTTCAGTGTGCACTCGCACTGCTGTGCGTGCGCGCGCGCTCGCACACGTACGTACGCGCGCACACGTAACACCTGTCGATAATTTATCGAAAGGTCCGTAACCCAGATTACGAGATTATAATCTAGACCCCATATTATGATGCCTGCTTGCCGAATCTCGTTCGATAGGTTATCGAGCCTGTTTTGAAAAACAGGTGCAGTCGGAGATCATTCGAGGCTGATTCAACATGTTGAATCGGCTCCGACTGAGTGAAACCGACTCTAGACTGACTGAACACAGTTGGCTCTGTGCGGTAGGCTTTACTTTTGACAACATTTTGTCTGTGTATGTGTCATGTGCGAATTACATGCAGACCATTTGGCATCACTCATATAACACAGTTTGAAATCGTCAAAATTTTCAAAATTCCCATCGTAATCTTGACAGCATTTTGTCTGTGTATGTGTCATTTGCGTATTTCATACAGACCTCACGCTATAACACATGATAAAATGAAATGATCTATTTCAAACTTTGTTTACATTGTAATATAGACATTCCTGTCTAAATTAGATATATTTGTGTGTTTCCCGATTATTTTGTTGACAACATTTTGTCTGTGTATGTGACAGCTGCAATTGTAAGTGTCATTTGCGTATTTCACGCTATCACACAATCATAACAAAAGGAAATGATATATTTAAAACCTTGTATATGTTGTACTCATTTTTGTCTAAATTAGATATTTTGTGTTTCCCGATCATATTGTTGACAACCTTCTGTCTGTGTATGTGTCAAAGGCGTATTTCATGCACACCATTTGGGCTTCACGCAGTAACCTAATTTCCAATTGTCTAAATAAAACCTTCAGTTGTATTTTTTGCAAATTTGTTGAAGGAATTCGATCAATATCAATAT
>JBAMJV010007303.1:0-80000 GCA_037951105.1 Echinarachnius parma | reverse complement strand
TTTAACAATAATGAACTGTGTTTCATACTGTTGATTAGAGTATTGTGAACACAATGTGTAACACGTTATACCGTATACACCACGTTAAATTGGAGCTTTTCAAAAGTGTCGACATTCATCACACTATAGACACACTGTGAATACACTTAATACATGCATTGTGGGAACACTCTCTATAATATACACACTGTGAACGCAGGGTACATCCATGGAATTATGGCTGCAACTGCATATCACAGTGTACTGACATCTAGTTCACATTGTAATTAAAAGTGATCAATAGTCTATATTGTGTTCACACTGCGTTCCACATCGTTTAAACTGTATTTACACTGTATTCTTTCCAGAAGGGATCGGTTCCTCTCTTTCCCCATCTCCCCCCCCCCCCTCTCTATCTCTCTCCCTATCGCTATCAAGAATAACCCCCACCATGCCCCACTGTATTTATCTCTACACCCCACCCCCTCACTCCACATCCTCTGTATTGTAATAGTTACACGTTTCTCATGCCGTATGTCTTTCTGTCTTACTGTTTTAACACAGATCATCAATGATCCGCGGGCAGGACACAAGGCACAACGAGTATTGAACATAAACACCAAATTGATTGAGATCCGCCATTAATTATTCAAACGCGTTTGGATTCAAAGAACAAACACAATTAAATTTAACCAGCCTTGGATCTCTCACCATGGCCACTCCGGTGCGGGATTATCGTCGAAATTCTGCCATTCATCACGAGATGATGAATATGGACGATCACGATCATGACCACGGGAAGCACCACTCTCACCATCATCACATGCTGGTGCCGGACTTCGCGCGGGAACTCGTTCCATTCGCGGCCGCGCTCCTGCTCGTGATCGGCCTCTTCGTCGGCACCACGATTGTGTACCTTCACACGACCTCGGCCCCAGCGCTTCGTCTCTCGGCCGAGAAGTACCACGTGCAGTATCTAAGGGAGGAGGTTGCGATGCAGAAAGTGGCAATGGCTGATATGTATGACTTCTCAGAACCGGAGCATTACGCATATTCGTCCCCACGCGAGGGAATGTGCTTTTTCCGCGCGAAACTAACGCGACCGGGAATGCCCACCATCCATTCGATTTTCGCCGATCCCGTTTCGAACAATGTCGTGATCGTCGGCGTCCGCTTACAGTACAGGGACTGGAGAGGTGATGAATTCCTGTGCGAATTCCAAGAAGGTGAACTAGGCGTTTTAGCCGACAGCGTGGTCAACGACGATCGCAGCTTCGGCTTCAAACCACAGTACGTGTTTGTTGCGACATGTCCCATTCCCGCGCAGCTCCGTGATCGTGCGAATTTCACGATGTCGTTCCTGCGTCGAGTGAACGGGAATTTTTCAGACGAGTTCTCGTACACGCAGATTACCGTCTGTCCGTCGGGATCGGCAAATCGACAACGCAGAATGCTGACCATGTGCACGATGCTGAAGGACGCCGATGACTTCCTTCCCGACTGGATCGCGTTCCATCGATTCGTCGGGGTCGACCACATCTTCATCTACGACAACCAGATTGAGGAGCTGAGTATGCTCCGGGAAACTGTTGCGAAGGAGATCGCGAGCGGCCTCGTTACCGTCATACCTTGGGCTCACAACGCGTCTGCCTGTAAGAACTACCTGGAAGTGCAGATCGCGCACGAGAACGACTGTCTGTGGCGAAACAGATACAGGACGAAGTGGATGATCAAAACCGACGTGGACGAGTACGTGCAGCCGATGAATCCGAATAAGCCGCGGATAACCGACTATTTGAATGATCCGCTGTTTGATCGCATGGGCGCGGTGCGACTGCAGAATTGGTTCTTCGGACGTCAGAACCTATCCGAACCGATGGGCGGCAAGTCGACGATAGAGCGGAACACGTGGAGGAGCCCCGAGCCCACGGCCCCGAACACGGCGCATGACAAGAATATCCTTCGACCAATCAACGTGCACTATTTTAAGATTCACGCGCATAAGCTCGGCGGGAATTCCGTGACTCTCGACCCGTGGACGGAGCTCAGGCTTGTCCATTACCGAGCGGATAACGCTCGCAAACTCAACTTCAAGTTGCCGGATTTCAGTGTGTCTGATACGAGTATGGTTGACATTATGGATAAAGTGAAAAAGCAGAGAGAAAGATAACGGAAACTTAAGCTTCCCTATTTATAACTACGTTTTGTTTCACATTTTAATTTTGGTGTGGGACAACTTTATGCAGTTGTTTCATCTTATCTACACTGATGGGGATACTTTTTTTGTTATCTTTAAGACATCACCCAACAAGCGATTATGGGGATTATAACAGAATAAACAAATGTTGCGAATCGGGATTGGTAATATGGTATTGTTGTAACAAACCTAAAACTGTTTTGTAGATTTAGCATGATATAGATAATGTATTTGAAGAAGTGATAGATTTAATTTACTAGTACATGAATCACGTAACGGCAGCCCTCATATTCAAATACAAATATGTTTTATTGGCTCTATTAATTTGAGAGTTGGGTACAAAAAACTCAAAACTCAAAATGTAAACCCACCTGTCTGACAACTAAACGTTTCTTTGTTTGTTTATTTAATACAAAATCAGCTGACATTTGGGCAGAATATCTTATATTTACAAGTTCAGCGCATGTACACACATGTTATATTACAGGTGAATGTAATTTAATTATGATTTCATATAACCGACCAATATTTGTATTACTATTAGCACACCTTGAATAAAGTATAATTGTATACATCAAGTTAAAATTGAATATGCATTACATGTATGTGTTAGTGAAACTTACAAGTGAAAAAATCATCTCTTTCTGTCACAATAGAGGCTTTTCGCAAATCCTACGGAGAGATTCTAGTACGCTAATCTCAGCGGGGGGTCGCATCCAGTGCGAAAATTTCCGCATACCGTCGAAATCTACAACGGTAGTCGGCTGAATTAGCGTCGGGTGTAGAGCGAGTACGGAGCGGCGCGGTCAGCCCATACTTCAATGGGTCAGCCAATCAGCGCGCTTGTTCTCTCGAGCAAGGACACGTTCCCCGTATTCTTCACTGCGAAACTGCAAACAGTTCGCGACGTAGCCAGAGTACGGATACGGTCACAGCTGACTGATTCCTCCGTACTCAGCCCTTCCGTAGGATTTGCGAAAAGAGTCTAATATTGTAACAGGCGGGGACCCCAGTTAGGAGTAAGCGCATTAATAAAGGTTGCCAGTCTTTACTAGGCTAGGCAATTTGCGTGTACAATTTTCCTATCTCCGTGTATTAACCGCTCCCCCCATTTTGGAGCTTTTTTTGGAGAAAAAAGGTGCGGGTAATACACCGACAAATACGGTAAGCATTTTAGAGGTGTAGCTCTAATAGCAGGAGCAAGATGCTACGACCAACTCCAAATCAAATACGGTATCCAAAATATAGTAACCGTTGTGACTAGAAACAAATACCTGTAGCGAACATGCTTATGCTGTCAAATATTATATTATACTGCTTTTAATAATATCTACGTGATTTTGTGAACCAAAGGAAAATTTCAACTTGTAGCCTAACAAATACAATCTTGAGATGCTTAGTTTGTAGAGATATGGCAACCTAAAGCCCTCCACACACAGAGCCCAATCGACTCGATCCGACTGTTTTTCAGTCGGTTCACATACTGTTGAATATACTGTTGATTATACTGTTCAGTTAATACTAAACATAGATGATATATTTAATTTGGTTGACTATTATATCGTGTACTATAGGCATAATTATTAGATAACAAATTTATGAATTTGTAATTAATTGTTACGATTACTTTCCTTATTATTATTCTCTGACTGCAAGTCTTGTCTGTTTCATTTTCGACAAAGTGCGCTACAATTAGTGACGTGAAACCTCATCCTTTAATTCAGCAATGTGATTGTGTATAACGAAGCGCTAATAATTCCAAAAGGCGCTAAATACACTTTTTCAACTTTGGAGAAAAGTAGTGGGTTTTTTTACAACTTTGTACACATGCCATGGGAACTATATGAAAATGGAACATTCCATATTTTGATTTTGATTGTTTAATTTGTCCTAAAATTGTGATTTCTAGATAGCTATACGTAGCTTAGTCATGTACTTATATCTTTAACTCGATTTTTATGGACTCGTTTAGCTCATTTTGGAACTAAGCTCTTCATATGCTAGATAAAGGAGCGTCGTGGTTAGACACCATTATGGGTAAAGCGCTTCCACCATATCCCATAAGTATCCATATTAAAGGGTACCACCACCCAAAAATAATATTCTTATTAAAGAAAGGTAACATCTTTAGTATTACATTCCATCAAAAAGTTCACAAAAATATGTTTCCAGAAAAAAAATATATAATTGGAAACGCATCACCATTCTAAAGCATGCGTTCATGCGGTCTGAATTACGCAGGATGCTATGTGTGCGGTGAATTGCAACGTGTGCAGAGCGAACGAATCGCCCGGGGATCTATTGTTTACAAACGTGCGCGTGAATAGCATTGGCGCACTCGCAAATGGTTGGCCTGTATGGAACCAGGAAATAGCAGTGGTTCCGTAAGTGGTGGAAATGAATTGCTTTGTTTATGAATTACACAACCCTTTGCAAAATGTTGGGTATCTATTTGATATCACAAAACGGTACCAAAACATATAATAATGTGTTGTTCTTTGCCTGGTGGTCCCCTTTAAGGTTGTCCTTTCAGCAAAACTGTTGATCCAATATCACTAACACTCTTACACGTGACTAAAATGGTAAACCAGTAGAAGGTGAAAGCGTTTGCATGAATGATCTTCTCGACCGCTTGGAAGGAATGCTGCCCAGGGAGTGGATATAGTGTTCAACATTTGTGCAGGCTAACATTGTATACGTAGACCGGATATGATACTGTATCATATTACGAGGCGTAAACATTTATTTATATATCTCATAAAAGTCGTCACCCCCACCTTCGGTTCTTTAAGTTAAAGGGGTAGTTTAGTTTTGGTAGAGAGGGCGCTGCACATCACAATTTTTTTGCGAGGTAATGAAAAACTGAGTGTCGATTTTGAGAGAACATGCAATTTGAATGGCAGAATAAACTTTATTTGGTCAAAATCGACCCAGAAACGGCTGAAATATCAATAAATATATCTGATCTTATAATTATTTGGGGCCCAAATAATTAGATGATTTTTGGAAAAAATTAAAAAAATGCTTGCACTTTTTCAAAAATTTTCAAAAGCGTTTTTTAAATAGTTGTTGATGATCTCTCTATTTAATCATTATATCAATAAAACATCACATGCATAATTTTGTATGAAAAATGGTTGAAACCAATGCCTTTTTTAAAAGCGCCCTCTTGTGTTTAAATGGCTCTTTTTAAAATGATAACAGGCTTTTTACTTAGTTGTTTGTAATTTTGTATACCTTTCGAGCATGGTGGAGTTATAACTATTAGTTTATAATGTGACTGTGCAGGTTTTGGCTGCTAAAGTTCAGCCTTACCAAAACTAAACTACCCCTTTAACTCCTATCATTGCATAGATGGTGCAGCTATAATGATATATACAATGTGCATTGTTTGAAATAAAAATGTGCAACCCCGTTACGTTCAGTGTCGAATTGGGAGGAAAATGATTGTCTTTTGGGCAGGGCAGACGGAACCCTTTTGGAGAAACTGTACCAACCCGCCATATGTTACGATCCATCATTTCCAATGCCCAACAACTTTCATATTGGCTGCGAATCAATCATTTATATCTTCCATTCAAAATAATGTATCTCTATCTCCAATCAGAAATAACCAACTCGTTCTGGGGTTCCCCTTAATATATATGACGTCATACTATCGACCCCATATGTGCAATGGGTGATAGTGGAACGAGACGCAGTCTAAGTGGAAAAACCCTCGGAACTTCGACTGATTGTTCGGTCTAGTCTACCTCTACCTCTTTTGCCCGACATGTAATGGTCCATAACGTCGTGATGCAATGTCCACAGCATAACTACATAAGTTTATATGATCATCTCGGAATACTGGGGAGAAAGTTTCGGCCGACCTCATAGTCCAAATCGTCGTCTTCCACCTTGGGTTTCTTGAGCGAGTCTTCGAGCATGGCTCCGGACTTTATCACTTTGTGGAGGGCACCAAAGGCTGTACAAAAAAAACAACAACAAAAAACACGAAACTGTGTTACATTTTTGCTTCATTTAAATCTAAAACAATGGCAGATTTATTAGAAAACTTTAATATTAAACATGTTATACTTTTCCTTATCCAAATTTGTATATGTCTCTTTTGATTTCCGGGTCGAATCTTCTAGGATTCTTTTCAAGGGGGGGGGGGGGGGGTTATTTTGTAAAATGTTCGAAGCCGAGACTAAGTACCTTCTACATTTTCGAAGCCGAGACCAAGACCATTGGTTGAGAATTCGCCAAGCGGGGGGGGGGGGGGGGGGGGGGGGGGGGGGGGGGGGTGTCCGTGTAGAAAATTTTCAAAGCCGAGACCAAGTACCTTCAACATTTTCGAGGCCGAGACCAGGGTCGGTCAAAAATGTTCGTTCATTTTTTCTTCCCATTAAATATAGATTTTAATTTAATTTGAGGATTTAAAAATCGTGAAATTGTCTCACCTCGCTTGTTGTTGACGACACCTTTCCGTTCCTTCCTAGGACTGTTGTCGTGACGGGTGAAACTCCTGCTGATGTCGCTCCCTTGTCGCGGGCTCGCTCCTTCCTTTGCGTCTAAACCAGTACACAATCAATTGAGATAGAGAAATTTGTCAACGTTCAACACAATCAAACATTATTCAAAATGCTTGCAATAACTTTTTATGTAACATCTTCAATAAGGACATTTCAGATAAACAATGTTCTAAAACGGCAATTTCAGCATGAAAACATCTTTCGTATATTATAAAGTACAGAAGCTATGACGTCATACAAATCTATTTTTAGAGTTTCTCAGTTTGAACTTCGTTTTCCGAAAGAGCATCACAAATAATGTCCAAATGTCGAAAATCAATGAACTGTATGAACCAGAGCATAACACTGTTTTCCCATTGAAGTAAAATTCATTCGGATGGGCATATCTCAGCCAATACTAAATTGATTTTCGACATTTGGACATTATTTGTGATGCTCTTTCGGAAAATGAAGTTCAAATTTGAAAATTTTGAAAATATATTTTTGATGACGTCACACTTCACCACTCTTTAAACATGCCAATTTTAAAATGTCTAAATTGTTAAAGGGATAGTTGAGTTTTGATATAGAGGGCGCTACACGAAATATTTTTTTGTACGATGATGGAAATAGTGAAAGAGCATACATTTGTAATGCCAGAATAAATTTTATTTGATCAAAATCGGTTCAGAAATGGCTGAAATATCCATAAACATAACTATAAATGTGGGGCCCCACAAATATTCGATAATTTTGAACCAGCCGTTTAACAAATTTAAAAAGTGCTTCCTCTTTTGAAAAGTGTACAAAAGAGGTTTTCTAAATAGTTGATGATCTATATATTTCAACTATTCAACAAAACATAACATGCACAATATCCTATTTTAAATGGTTGAAACCAATGAGTTTTTAGAAGGAGCCCTCTTGAGTTTTAACGGCTCTTTTTGAATGATAACAGGCTTTTTACTTAGTCATTTGTAATGTATCATTCCTTTTGTGCATGGTGGAGTTATAACTATATTTTTTAATGTAATTGTGCAGGTTTTGGTTACTAAAATTCAATTTGACCCAAACTGTAGCCTACTCTCTTTACCCAAACTCAACTATCCCTTTAATCAAGTAGACAATGGTACATACTCGTGCAGAGCAACTCGTGGTGAATGATGACGTCACGGCGCTTCAGGTTCTCTTTGTAGCACCATTCCTCGCGCATAGGGAGCGAGTAGACCATGGACACGCAGAACCGACTCGGGTTCATCGAACTGTAGCGCAATAGGAATGTGCCCGGTATTCGGCCACGTAGGAGCGATTCGGCCTCCTCCTGGGTGATGTCTCCGTGGAAAAATCTGCAATAATGTGATGTAAAAAAAGATAGGCAAAGGTTTTACGGGTTGTGTTTGTAATGCAAGAGATGCATTTTTTGTTTCAACCAATGAAAGGAATAAGTGTAGAAATGTAATGTTATGATTTATGTTCATGATATTCTGGAATTTATTCGGGTGCAAGTTATTTAGTAAGACCACAAAGGCTGAACCTATAGGTCTATTATAAGGATTGGTCAAACTGCAGCGAGTAGTAAAGTGCCCGGTATTCGGCCACGGAGGAGCGATTCGGCCTCCTCCAAGGGGTGTCGATCCTGGGGGGCAGGGGGGGGGGGGGGGCGGTCGCCCCCCCCCCCCCTCCCCCAATGAAAATATTGGGGTGGCGAACATATCATTTCGCCCCCCCCCAATAATTCCGAAAAAGAGGAAGAAAAAAATCGAGTGATATAATGCCAAAGAGGGGAAAGACACATTTATCAATAATTAATCTTCCAAATAGCCGTTTTTTAGTTTGAAAAGGACTGTAAATCTCTTTTTTGCCGCGCGCTTCGCGCGCATACAGTTTCTCATTTTTCAAGTTTCATTTGGGTTGCGGGAACTCACCTTTTGAAATGTGTTGGGCAGCGTAATTTCTCAAACGAAGTTTATTAAACCCTCATCTATAGATAGCACACCGTCACAGAAAAAAAAATTATCTCGGTACATATGCGCTGAACGCAAATCAAATTGGAATATCATGTCCCCCCACATTTGAAAAAGGAACAGATTGTCCCCCTCCCTTTGTCATTATGTATGTTTGGTTCCATACCTATATACTTCATATTACGTGAAATTTCTGTCTCAGGTGTGCACCAAATCGCACAATTTCACGCCCAAAAATACAAAAGCTCCCTACTGTGGGAGGGGGACACCCCCTCCCACGCTCGGTCGCTTCGCTTCCTCGCAATGTCTCCCCTACACTTTTGAGAAATTGTTGACGCCCTTGCTTAGTTTCATGGGAGCCCAATGCCCTAGACTATATCGATGGCTCTATAGTATACATGATCACGTGGATCCATCTCATGCAAGGCTCAGTATTTTCCTCGCTATGCCCTTTAAAAATACGTTATGAGTAGGTTCACTATTTTATACAATTTTAACAGCCATGCTAGGAGCAAATGTCTGAAATCTAAAAGCTTCCGGGGGCTCCGCCCCCTGGACCCCCATTATTGTCCCCAAATGTGGGTGCCCCCCAAAGTCAGGTCTTCGAGCCAGCAAGACACTTTCAATGAGCGCATTATAAAATTTCCGGGCATAGCTCTCTCAGGGGTCACTATGGAAAAATTGTCAAATTTCGCCCCCCAATCTCAAAAACGGATCGACACCCCTGCCTCCTCCTGAGTGATGTCTGCATGGAAAACGAAAACTACAGACATATGTTATCAGATAAATGTTCTCCAGTCAAGCCAGTTGTGTGTATTTTTAATTCTAGACACATTTTTGTAATTTAGCAATGACGGTAAAGTTGAAAGAAATGCAATGTTGTTTAAATTTATTTGATCTCTTCTTGGATGATGTCCCCATAGAAAAATGCAGAAATGCAATTAAGTTTATTATTATTATTAACCTTATGCGAGATAATATTGTGGCAATTACGAACGGAAGCAACTTATGAATTGTATCACAGTTTACTCACCTGAAAAGCTTGTCAACCTGTATAAGAAAAAGTGAACAGAAAAGAGAAATCGTTTGTGATCGGTGACATTCGGTACAATGGGTTATAACGCATCTTTATTCACAGAAGTGGGCATGGGTTGGTTATCATTATTGTAGGAAGTGTAACGAGCACGTATAACATGTATAATAACACTAAGTAATTAATAGGTGAGAAGATAATTCAATTTAACCATTAACCCTACAACATATTTCCAATATATGAATTGGAAGTGGCAATATCAACGACTCGACAATTTATTCCAATTATTTTACATTATTTCTCAAACAAAACTTTCTTTAACCAAAAATATGACTTAAATGGCTTAGTTCTCTATCCGTTATGTACACCCATTTTACCGATTTACATCCGATGTTTCGTTATGCAGCTCTTGAAGTTTTCTAAATTCATTTGATTGCCAATGTTTGATTGGTTCTATTATTTTAGATTCTTACCTCGCGGAACCATGTTTCCACTTTCATCTGAAGCCATGCCGATTCTGAGATATCTGATTGGTTGCCGGAGCGCGGCGTCATGTTGTCGTCACCGTTATCGCTTCGCGGGGAGAGCGGATCCATGCGCGGTGACGTCAGGGAATCGTTGCTGGACTTTCGGCTCCGCGTCGATGAGTCGAGCGCTTTAATTGGTTCCTTCGACTTTCCCTGCGGTATGGCATCGCGAAGATGACCAATCCTGATCTGGCTCTTGATGAACTGTGAGACACTCGGTGCGGATCCCATTAAAAGTTTGTCCTCCGCGGTTTGTACAAAGTTCGCGTCGAGAAGCGTTGTGAAGCGATCAAAGTTCAGTGGATCAATCAAGTCACCTTAATTAAAAACCAGAATAATGTTTTATATTCAGTGCATTGGTTATCAAATTAACATGTGCTTACAAACTTTGAATCTATTAGTACTAAAATCTTGATAGTATTTATCATAAACTATGATCTATAACTTTTGTAATAATTCGTGCGAGTTGAGTGTCGAGTTTGGCGTCTTGGTGACTGACAAGTTGGGTGACGGGATGAGTGACGAATTTGGTGTGAAGTTGGGCGTTGAGGTGGGGTGTCGAGTTGGTATCAAATTGTGTGACGAATCGGGTGTTGGTTATGGTGTCGACTTGAATGACGAATTTGAGCTGAGCTTGGTGTTCAGTTTTATGTCAAGTTGGTAGTTAAGTCGGGTGTCGAGTTGGGTGCCGAATTAGGTGTCAAGTAGGGGATCAAATCGATCACGAGGTGGTTGTTGAGTGAGGTGTTGAGTTGGTCTTGATTTAGGTTAAGGGTCGGGTGCCGAGTTGGCTGTCGAATTCGGAGTTCTGAGGAGGGTGCCGAGATGACTGCTAAGTTATGTGCCGATCTGGAGCTGAGTTGCGGCTCACCTCGGCTCAAAAATAGATATTAATGTAAAAGGGCTCAAGGAACATTGTAATAATGTAGTCAACTTACATGCAAAGAAAGCAGCCAGTCGGTCGATTGGACACCGTGGTTCTCGCCCAATAACCGATGATATCGTTTTGTAAAACTCCTTCAGCTCAACCTATAATAGACACAATGAACACATATGTAATGTTAAACGAGTGCTGTTCCAAAATTAAAATAGTCAACACAGAGCGACGACGAATTTCGAATGGTATTTTACGTTCTGATATATAATAAACGCGGACAAAAATAAAGCAGTATTGTATCGGGCAAACAATGAACAGCTGGACAAAGATATTATATGACAGTGTTGATCATATCAGTACTTACAATTACATATTAGATTAAAACTGCATAAACAAAATAATCGTGATACATTGTTATATTTCTTAAAATAATAACACAAACAATAATAATGATACTAATGATAATAATAATATGGTCGATTTATATTTTGAATAAATATCGTTATTAAATTATTTTGTTATAATTCGTAGTAGTTTAAACCTATAACACTCACCTCTTCCCTGCCACCGAATAGTAGTCCCCAAAATGTTTTCGCTGTGCAAGAAAATTAAATAAAACGGAAACAAAATTAAAAGAATTTGCATCTTGGTGTGCGCAGCAAGCAACTCGTTTTTAAATCTCTTGTAGGGGAGATTAAGAGCGGTGACTATATAATGAGTGCTCTTTTGTACTACTCGCTGGGTTATTAGAAAAAAAGGCAATATAATGTGATTCCATCCAATTTTCTTTGCTCTTTCTCATTTTAAGTGAAATATTTATACACTAAATTTCACTATTTATTTAATCTATTTCGTTGTGGATCCGTGACTGAATTCAATGTGATAACAGTAACGCGTATGAATACTTTGAAGTAAAGACTTAAAAGTATACAATAGCCATAATGATAATGTCCAGGGCTGGTATTCAATTCAATACTTAGATTAAGTGAGACATTTACTTAGCATTTTTAAGACTGCGGCTGCGAACTCGACTTTTTGACTTATACTTTAGTAAAACAAAAACTAAATGCAATATTTGAAGACATTATGACATCATAATTTTTGTAAGATTTTCAGTTGATGAATTAATCAAATCTCAATTACTTACTTAGGTAAGCTAAATATTTAAGTATGTAATTGAATACCGGTACAGATGTGTGCATCACAAAATTTGACGTGAGACATTATCTTGACACAAATAGAGTAAATGAAGATCATAAATTAATACATTTCTACCTACCATCTTCCATTTGTAGTTGCGATGAACTGGACCGTCGATTTGCCGCTGACGGCATGTTGGTAGATATTTCCTGTAATAATAATAATAATGATATGAATAATTTGTATACCGTGCTGTGCATTGTTTCCTGTTTTTTTCTTCTTAGTCATTAGTGGAGTTACAAACATAATATGCTTTACTTGTTACCTCCGCCAACGAAGTTGGGGGAAGTTATGTTTTCGGTCCCGTTTGTTTGTTTGTTTGTTCGTCACCAGTCTCCTGCGCACAATTTCACAAATATCTCAATCAATTTTTCGTAGAAGCTTCGTGTTCATCTAGAATAAAACCCATTACATTTTCAAGGTCAAAAGTCAAAAGGTAAGGGCAAGGTCACGCAAACATCAAAATTCGAGTTTTGGGCGGAGGTATGCACTCCCTGAGTGCACTGCGTCTAGTTATATTTGCATTCTACAACGACATACCGTAACTTTGAAATCATCGCCTACAAACAAGTGTTAATCATAATAAAAGTTTTTTAAAATATTAAAAACAAAAATAACTGATCAATATTTTGTTGATTTAGTCACTTTGAATTATTTCATGTTGTGGAGTTACACAATTATGATCTTGCTTTGTTCTATTTGACATTCCACAAATCTGTGAAATTATCGCCTTCAAAAGTTTTCATGCTAAAGATTAAAAGCAAAAAAATGTTTTTTATTTCAAATCGATAATAATGATAATTCATGGAATAATGATTGCTGCCACGTAAAACAACATAAATATACATTGATAGATATAGGGGTAATACATGTACAGAATTAAAAAAGTGTAGAAGCAGTAAATAGAAATTGGTTGAAATGGTAGCAAATGGGAGAGAGAAAGGATATCCGATGAATAAGGGAAGAGAGTACTGGGTTAAATCTATGGACAATTATCAAACAAAAGAGGATAATTATAGAGTACCGAAGCTGTGACATCATACAAATCTATTTTTTGAATTTCTCAATTTGAACTTCATTTTCGGAAAAAGCATACCAAAAAATGCCCTAATGTTGAATATCAATCGAATATGTTATGTATTGGCTGAGATATCCACATCCGAATGAATTTGTATTTAAATAAAGAAAAGCATCGTTAGTTTGCTCTCTGTGTCATAACGTTATGAACCAGAGTGTAATATAACACTTATTTCCTATTGAAATAAATAAAATTACTTCGGACGGGCATATCTCAGCCACTACTTAACATATTCGATTGATTTTCAACATGTGGACATTATTTTGTATGCTCTTTCGGAAAATGAAGTTTAAATTTGGAAATTAAAAAAATAGGTTTTTGATGACGTCACACTTCACCACACTATAGAAGCGGGATATGGATAGGGGAGGGGGAGGGGCCCAGAGGTAGAGGGAGGGATGAAAGAAGGTATGTTGGATAAGGGAATGCTAGGGATAGATATCGAATAGAAGAGGTGAGAGTGCGAAGGGGAGAATAGGGATGGGGTTGTGGGAGAGGAGGGGGAGGGATGAGGGTATAGGTACGCCGGAGGAGGGAATGAAAGGGATAGAGATCGAATACAAGAGGTGAGATTGCGAAGGAGAGAAGAGGGATGGGGGAGTGGGGGAGGAGGGGGGGGGGGGGAGACTGTGGATGACACGGGAAGAAGGAGAGAGGGAGGAGATGGGAGAGGAAGAAGAGGTAAAGGTGGAAGGGAAGTGATAAGGAGAAGAAGATGGAGGGAGAGTCAGATAAAGGAAGGAGGGGAGATGGAAGTGGGAGCGTGGGGACATTTTATCGAGAGGCAAATTGGACAGAACACGTTCACATAGGCGTACATTGTAGGGTGGGTTTGGGGTTCAACCAGTGGTCTCGGTCTCCGCCTCTGAAATGTTGGCCGACAAACCCCCCCCCCCCCCCCCCCCCCCAACCCCTTGAAACATTTTTGAGTACGCTGGTGAACACGTACCTTGACCAGACGATTCAGTTCCTCCAGTTTGCCCTTGATCCTGATGGATAGCTGGCTGTCGGGGAGCAGGTAACTCTCCAGGCTCGCATCACTCGTTGCCATGGTGAACAGATGCCGGCTGACGTCAGTCAGAAGGTAGGAGAGCTGTCCGTATAATTGCGATGTAGCTGATTGTGGCGTAGAAATGGTAGAATATGATAAAAACAAACATGACGGTAATTTCAAGCAGTGGCATAACCATGGTCTGACTTATTGGGGGGCGGGGGTGTGGAACGAATGATAGGGGCTACACCTTATATATTTATTTATTTTTAATTAATTAAAATGAGCAAAGAAAATTGTCTTCACCGGTGTTCAACCATCGAGCCACAACGACCATTGAATGGGGGGGGGGGGGGGGGGGGGGGGGGGTGGACCGTTCCCATAAAAACCTTTTTCATTGCTTATTTCCCCCCTCATGTTTTGTTATTGTTTATTTGGGAGTGGGGCACGTCGCCCCAACCCCTCCAGCGTAGCTACGGCACTGATTTCAAGCATGATTAGGGTACCTCTTTTTGAAGGATGTCTCAACAGGTGTTGCGGATATGAATGCCTACATCCGGAAAAATCAGAATTGCATACAGTAATTTTGTTTACAAACTGTTTAAATAATTCAAGTTTGAAGCTAACATGCCCTTGTGAGATGCGATGTGCGAATTTTAAATTGAGAATGCACATCGATCATGACGATTTGACATAATTTGAGTTTACTTCCTCTCATTTATTATGATAATCGTCATTCAAACATAAACAAACAAATTCCTTTCGGCATTGCCTTATTGTATGTTTTATTTGTAATGCATTTTGTTTCCTTGTTGAGACCATTATCACCATTGTAAACGCTATTATCACATTTAACACGACTAAAATCATCCCCTAATTTCTTATCCATAAACTTGTAATGTTGTATTTGGTAAGTTTATTCATTTTTGTATAAATTGTTATTACTTATTGAGGGATCCACAATCTGCACGCTTTTCGTTTTTTAGTGGATCTCTCTATTTCCACCAAAGTTATTTATTAAAACGAGTTTCGGGGAAAGACCGATCACAAGAGCTCTTTCGCTCAGTTGTTATATAGAGCATCGGCCTAGCAAACTAGAGGTCACGGGTTCGGATCCGGAGAAGCCTGTTTCCTTTTTCTTTCTTTTTTATCACCATCATTGTATGATTTAATATATGTAACGCGTTTACAAACCTTGCGTAGGTAGGTGACGGACTCCCTGTCCCTGTTTCTTGGTGACTTCCGAGGTCTCTCCGGTCAAGATCTGCTCCAGGACTCGCAGGTTCGATTCGATAGGAGTCGTAAATTCCGGCAGAGCTGGGCGCAGCTCCCGGTACAGCGCCCCCGTAGAGTCTATAAGAGCGCTCGCCGCCGCCGCCGGGTGGATGGGACCAGTACTGTGTCTATTATGGCTACGCAGATGGCGCACATGTGACGTCGTCATGCCGTGGAACATTATGCTATCCATGGCGATTGAAATGGTGTCTGTGGGATTAATATAAAGAAGTATACAAGGTTGTCACATCATGACGTTTTTTGGGGTAAATGTTGAGCAGTATAATCGAACATAATAATCGACAAGTAAAGTTAGTCGCCGATTCAGCGCTATTTTGACGTAATTTAAGTTACGGTGGGTTGCGCACAAGTGACGCCGTCATCATGGTCAAACCATGGAACATCTCAAGCAAAGCGAGCAAGTTGGTGTCGATCTTAGTTTCGAGAGCAGAAGTTGTTCGCAAGAATCAGTCATTTAAATGTTGAAAATGTTCACGACGAACATAATAAAGACAACAAGAAAGGTCCCTGCTCCTGTCAAAATAATAATTTGAACTTTTATATGACGCATTACTGACGCGTCCATGCCGCAGTTAGAAACGGCAGCCAAATTTCTAATCGGTTAATTTAGGTCGCTTCTTCGGAGTCGATGAAGTGGAGGATTTTAAAGATGTTTTTACTAAACAAAATGTAGAGTAATCGGGGATATTTTGGCAAATTAAGTACTAACATGTCAGAATTATTTAGGTGGGATCGGTAAACAGGGATCCACAATTTATTAACAAGCATTGCTTCACAGACGTTCCCTTCATTTTCACTTTAGTTATCATATTTTGTAAGCGAATGTTATTGTGTATTCATGTTGCATTGATTGTAATTATATTATGTTACATTATTTTGATTTGAACATGTATTTTATGAAAAGGAAAACAATAAACTTGAAACTATCAAAACTCCAGTATCGTAACGTTACCATGGTAACAACCATCATGACCAATGTGTGGAACTTGTCCCCCTCTAGTACCCTAGTCACACCGCAAGACCGAACCCAGACCGACACCAAACCGAACTAAATTACAAATTTCCGCTTTATCGGGCTCCGACAAGAGACCGAACTGGGGCTAGCAGTCACACACCAAAATCATTCGGTCTTCTATTCATCGCATGAATTCGGTTTGCATTCGGCCGAATCAAGACCGATACGACCCCGATAATATTTGAATGGACCCCAACATGAAACCGACCATTCCGAACTCACATGGAACGCAGCCCGAATTCATCCCACTTGTATAAATACGACACTTGGGTTTACTCTATCTGAACGATAATCATTTCTGATATCAGTTTCATGTTCTATTTCCCAACTCAACATTACGAACATGATTGTTTGCGAATTTGTATCCGAATTATGTTTCATTACAATCATATTCTTTGTCAAAGTACAGGATGAAGTAATCCTGAACTTAAACATGTTAAATGAAACAACATGTGACTTGTACCTAGAGGGAGTTAGCTATATTATGTGTGTTGCTTCTTTCGAAAGTGAAATTATGGAATATTTCACAGAATATTATAATCCCATTTAAATAATCACATTATATATTTCTGGTCAGTTTATTTATGTGTTTGAATCAATTATGTAAAAAAGCTGCATCACTTCGGTGATCCCTCGCATATATATCACAAAGTTGATTTCAATATCCTTCGGGTTTATGTCAGGTTTATAATAGCTTCTGACCACTCGAGCAATGAAAATTAAGGGGTTTCAGGGACGAGCGCCGTACTGTTTTTTTGTTTTTGTTTATATAACTCAGTCGGTAAGAGTACCGGACCAGCAATCCGGAGGTCTCGGGTTCGAATCCCGTTGAAATCCCATTTTCTTTGCTCTTTCCAATCACATTTTATATTTCTGCTTAGTTTCTTTATTTGAATTGAAATGATAGAAATCAACAAGACTGGTCATTAAACAGCAGTAATGTTTTATCTGAATAGTGATGTTGCATGTTTCAACTTGTGGCTACCGGTACTTAAATTCTAGACTCATAAAATAAAGGATCGTTTAGCAGTATCCACAAACTTCCAAGTGTTTTTTTCCCACATACATCGTTCTATTCATATCACGGATTTAAGAACAGGTTTTGGTTTTCAAAACGCCTAAGTGGTTATGATGTATGCTTGAAGTATTTAAATTTCGAAAATCTCTATTGTAGAATTCCAACCGTGAATGACGTTGGTGTAATGAGTAGGGGAGTTGCACATTACTTGGTCACGTGACATGTCATTACCTCGTAATGTTCACACATAATTCATATCAGCTGATCAGTGGACGTTCATTCTTCAAAGTAATCATGAACATACATAAAGTAATAATTATATACGAGGTCCACTCATAAAATGAAAATGGTATATGTCATGGAAATCAAATATAAATATCTTTAAAGTATGACACCCCCACAATTATCGACTCTCTAACATGCCACTTACAAAAATAGACATGCTGTTGCCGAAAGTTTGTGGGTTGATACATATTATTGTTTTTAGTTCTTGTCGAAACAAATTTCTTGACTAGAATTGTATTCATAGCACGGCTCAAAGCAATTATAGAGGATACATTTTTTCCCAGAAAAAAATATAGGTAAATATGCCCAAGATATCGACCCTCTTCCAAATACCGGATGTGCTCAAGTAGGTAAATATCGCATCGCTCGAGGGCTATTCGGTCTTGATTCGGTTTGGTATCGGTGTAGCTGCGGGCATCATTTGAGTACAACATTTCCATTCTTTTTTCTTGCGGTTTCAGTTCGGCCGAATCCAAATGGCATCAAAACCGAACCCAGCCCGAATTTTCACTCCGACACCAGATGGAATCCACTCCGAATCCTCCCCGCATTCCCGAACCGTCCCCGACACGACTCCGACACGTCCCCGCAAGCACCCCGATACTTTGTCGGAGTGGGTTCTTCCGACAAATTCGGAGTCCGAACTGGACCTCGACAAGAGACCGACAATTCCGATACCACTTCGACACCAAACCGCTAGCACCCCGAACGTCCCCGCAACGTCCCCGAATTATTCGGTCTCGTGTCGGTCTGGATTCGGTTTGCGGTGTGACTGGGGTATGACGTCCCCGAATTATTCGGTCTCGTGTCGGTCTGGGTTCGGTCTTGCGGTGTGACTGGGGTATAATGAACTAAGAGAAACAATATAACATCAGCTATTACCAGATAAAATAGAAAATGCCATATGGTAAAGCATGTAGAGCGTACCCACAAATATTTCGTTTGGCAACCCCCTCCCCCCCCCCCCCCTCCTGTCTGCCCCATTCGTTATGTATTTGAATAGATTATAATTTTGTTGACATTGGAGTACATAAAGTACAAGTGGATTTGGTAAACAAACGGAAATTATTAAGTATGTATATTGCGTTCGCCTTCTTCGAATCTTCGCAACTAACTGTTTTAGAATTTGAACAAATATGAATGTAATAGTAAATATATTACTCATTGCGGATATAGTATCGAAAATAATATCGCTAGTGATATTCGTTTGTCTCGCAATGTAAGGTCAACAAGGAATCTAAAAGATCACGACGTTTCGTGTGCCGCTGCAACACTTTGTCAATTGATATAATGTAATGTAAGCAATCGTGTTTTATACTCTTCGGTCGGCTCCAAACGCACTATCTCGCATGAGCGAGTACGTTCCTAATTGGTCAATAACGGGCAATGTCTAATATGAATGTGTTTGAGTACCCCCTGTAATTGCAACGTTATTTATGTCAACACTTACAAGTGTGATATACTGAAAATGACCCAAATAATTATAGGAAATTACAGTTCATGCATGTTATAACGGGGTTGTAACATTACAGAAATATTATAATAACACCTGATGATGAACAGTAATGCAAAATATAGACTGTATACTATGCAGGTGGAACTGAATTATGTACTGTTATTCATTTTAATATAAGAACAATATTCAAAAGAACGTTAATGAAGCCTAAGTAATAGTTATCATGTGTATCATATAATATAACGAGTCTACTACTACTACTACTACTACTACTACTACTATAGGTTTTCCCGCTCAATTTCGCGATTGTGTCAATCGAATTGATAATAGGAGCAAACGAATTCGCGCGATTTGCGATCGCCGTACCAAAGAATTATTCGAATTCGTTAATAGGCATTCAAAATCACGCCCGGAGCAAACGAATTCGCACAAAGCGCATACCATTTCGTCAATGGTCGTTCAAATTGACACGTAGTATACGTAGACGTCTCTTCGGTCAATCGAATTCGTGAAAGGGCAGCCAATTTTCAAATTACTGCTTTCGATTTAAGAAATGTAAAGATAGATCAGCAATAAATTGGCTAAAAGCAGTGGCGTTTGTATTCAGGTAAACTTAATTCATATTCAGACAAAGCATGTTATATTTGGGAAAAATCAAGTCATAAATTATTCGTGAAATTTATAAAAGGAATATAATTTTGATAAAGGTAAATTTTGCTTGTAAGGTGAGAATGAGAAAATGGAATTCGGGGAAAAGGACCCTGGCCATCTGGAAATATATAAAATAAAATGCTTATAAGCTTCATGTATATCTTTGTTTTCTATAAAGATTCCCCTTTGGCTTATGATGTATTGTTTTTCAACTTATTAGGGGTGGGGAGGGGTGATTGTGCCTCATATATAGCTCCGTGCTAAAGCGTATATCAATGTTCATTAAAGCTAAATGGGGATGTAGATGACATTACAATAGGACAAATCTTGATGATAACAAAATACATGTAAATACATCATTTTGTAAAAATGTTCAAACGTAACAAACCGCACAATGTCCTTTCCAGGGCAAAAGTGAAACAGTATTGTTCCCAGTTTCGTGTGTCATATCATAATTATATATATATTCAGACATCTAAAACAGGACGAAGACTTGTATGTATATTTACGGACGACTGAGAAATGCATACATATGTCTCCCATGAAAGTCCAAGGCCCCGAAAGTACCCCCCCCCCCCCCCCCCTCCCCTACATATACACAAATGTACATACATGTACATAGCATCCGCGTTATCTAAATCGAATGACGAAATGTTACAATTGTTTGCCCCGAAATGAAATCGAATGCTCCAAACGTGCTCATCAGGCATGACCGGCCATGCCGCGTTAAATTGTATGAACCAAGTTTACATTTGGCTGCACATTCGCGAAATCGATTGCCCATAAATGAACTCCTGTGTCTATTCGCGAAATCGTATGCGTATGCATGAATTCGCTTGCACTTATTTGGAATTAGAAAAACCGATACCAACGATACTGCGGCAACGCGCGAATTCGAATGCCCCTAAATGAATTCGATTGAGAAAAGTGCAAAATTGAGCGGGAAAACCTATACTACTACTACTACTACTACTACTACTACTACTACTACTACTATACTACTACTACTACTACGCCTACTACTACTAATAATAATAATAAATTATAATGATAACAATAATAGTTTACTTACGTCTGGATGATCTTCGTAAACGGTTAAGACAATAAAGCTCCGATAAATCCGATGACTGGAAGAAATATAATGTTTTCCTCCTTGAATTGAGTTATCAGCAATTCGAAGATTAGGTAGATTTGCTATCTCATCGCATCCGTATTAGACATCGTTGTAACTGGTCGCGAAAGATAAACAATTTAAATCGAGATGCTATATCTATGTTCCGCTGTATTTTGTCAGCCCATTACTTTTGATGACAAAATAAAACAGTTAAATTATTCGTCGAGATAAAAGAGGCGTAAATTCAATAACAACGAATTTCAGTCGCATGCACTGCTGCTAGATCCATATATATATATGTCGAGCTATCGAATACGTTTGTTATCATGACATTTATGTTTCTCAAAAAATGATATCAAGTATTCAGCCTTGTAGCCGTTGTTATGATCGCTGTTAAACAAATGTATTCGCCGCGTGTAAAAGGTGTGTATCCCAGCTTATCTCAAACATGTAATACCTTTTCCTAGTCTCATTACGGGAAATTCTAATAATATTTTTACAAATTAATTTTCATAATCATGGGATTAGTGCAAATAATCATAGCAACATTCAAATTGTAATCATATGTCTTCTATAGGGAAACTATTATATTCTAGCTTGTGCATACATTGTTACAACTCACTAGTTCAAACTGTCTTTGAGTTTTATTTTCAATCGAATTTAAAACCCGGGTCTTGGCCGAGACTAGAAAACTACATGATACCCCAGGAACGTACACCGAGCAACGGGGACAATGGAAGTTCCGTAAGTCAATAAAAGCGATTGTCAGCCGGCGAAAATGATCGATCATTTTACAGATCCGTCAAACTAATTCTTTTATGCTACGTGCCTGCCTCCTACATTACTATACTCCAACCTCCTACAACTGTATAACTTTGTTTAATTTCATCGGGGCATACATTATTTCGTTTGCGGTTAGTGGCCGGGGAAGCTATATAGGAGAGTTCGAGGGAACCCCTGCCCCCTCCTCACCCCATTACGAAACAACCCCTCACCAATTGTATCTGTCAACCCTATCTCATGTCACTTTGAAATGGTTTATCGATTTCATTTGTGACAGTGGACCTGGGGCTCTATGTTTTACATATTTTGTTATTCGTTAGAATTGAATAAAGATGATATTATCCTTATACTCTCATCATGTGATAACTCTTCTGATATAATTATACGCTGTTGGGCCGATTCACTGTGATTTATATCGCCCCACCGCCATTGCCCTTCCCTCCCCGTCCCCATTTAATGGTAGATAAGGGTTATGTAACCATCGATTCGATTGGAAATAATGTAGATCATGAAGACCAGCGAGTATCTCCCGTTATTGATTAATTTGGATACGCAGCCTATGTTTTGTGTGTGAACATCTCGATACTTTGATGCATGCATGGTACCCGGTTGGTTTTGGTTAAGTTCTTATTATTTATACTAATTATACAGAAAATGACAATTGGCAATAATAATAATCATTGGCCGATTGCCTCCAAACAACATTAAACAAGATGTAAGTATTGTGATTTTCCTTTTCTGTAGTTGGCTTCAAGATAATAAAAATGGCTGCTACTAGCAGGAAATTAACCATGCATATCATGGGGATCATTGATAATTAAAAATAATTAATTTTGGGGCAGAGGGGATCTCATTTCTACCAACAATTCCCCATTGATCGAAAAGGGTTTTCTTTTTTTTCTTCAGAAAATATTGATTATATTCAGTAAAATCCTTGGCACTCAAAGTGATAATGGAATGTTTTTAAATGATTATTTCTACATCTATTTTGTATTCGACGGCGTAAATTTCATCAATTGATTTTGGTCTATTTTTTTTTTTTTTTTTCAAAGATATTTATTTTCTCCATTGCTTTTTACAAACAATAACAAAATAACAATCAATAACAAAATCAGTACATAAAATAATTTGCATGTTTACATAATTGTATATAATATGATCTTACATTCACATCTAAATAGTACAAATTAACTTTTACTATTTACATCAAATAAAGCATAAAACATGCATGCATGAAGAAAGCATACATAAAAAAGGGGAAAATAGGAGAGAACAAAACATTCCCCCCCCCAAAAAAAAAAAAAAAAACAAAACAAAACAAAAAACACCTATATACAAGACACCCACACACAGACACCCACACACACATCCACAGAAAACATGCCTACATCTTGTGAGAATCTCGACCAATTATCAGCCATGTTTATTTCATTGCTTCTGTTCGCCTTCCCTATTTTGTTCTGCACGAAGCTATTTTAAATTGTCCCACTTTCTAAAATGATATGTTAGGGTACCTCGGTCTCCAGCTAATTTCTTCTCCTCCTTTCTATTTTCTAATAATCTTTTCTTAATCTCCAAAGGAGTTGGTGGTTTATTTTTATTTTTACTGTCTATAAATATCATATATTTTATCAAAATTATTATATGATTTAATAAATGTTCCTTCCCTATGTTTAACTCAATTATCCCTACATGGATACCTTTCCAATTTATATTTTTAATCTCTACTAAATTAAATAGATTCCCACACTCTTCCCAAATTGGTTTTACTTTCTCACAAAGACAAAATAAATGCTCGTAAGTTTCTTCATATTTACCACATATTTACCAGCATACTGCGCACAGGGCACAAGAGGGCGTACTGTTTGTTGTCACATAATTATACAGACACACACAAAAACCTGTGACGGTAATGTTTGGTCATGTTGGAAGTTGCAGCTGTGTAAACCTAACACTCTTCCGCCCTATATATCTATCGATCCCTATATATATCTTTCATTCAACCCATCAATCTCTCATTCGTTATATCTATTCTGTTATTTTGCCTTATGATTTCCTCTGACTTTTTCAACATAGTTTTTCCTTTGACAATTTGTCCGCCGACATTTCTACCTCTGACATTTTTTCCACTGACATGAATTCCTCATGATTTGCGTGGACCCATAAACTCACCAATGAACATATTAAAATAAAAAAAGGGAGGTAATCATAATGTCAATGAATATATATAATAATAATTCTACGGCAGGCCGTGGAGCGAGAATGTCTTAGTGTTCCGAGGATCCCTGAAGACGAAAAAGTAGCAAATTTAGGAAACGACATTGCCTCAGAAAAATGGCCCTAGGATCCAAACGCCTTACCCAAAATCAATGCTCATGGTATCATTTTGTTGGAAAAGGAATGTTCTACACAATCAAACAAAAAAACAATGACATTTGGTCGATGGTGTGGATGAAATTAAAGGGGAATTAACCCTTATCCTTTTGACTTACAGGATGTGATGAGAGCATAACTACTATCATTGCTAGTCACTTATTTCCTCATGAATATTCCCGATTACAAAAATAATCAATATTTTATGGACCACTGTCGTCTGCTTTCAATGCCCATAGGAGGCGGCCATTTCTTCAACTATTCGCGGTGAAATGACGTGGCAGGCGGAGAACACAATAGCATTATCGTAACCCGCTATTGTGTTCTCCGCCTGACACGTCATTTCACCGCGAGAAGTTGAAGAAATGGCCGCCTCCTGTTGGCATTGAAAGCAGACGACAGTGGGCCATAAAATATTGATTATTTTCATTATTGGGAATATTCATGAGGAAATAAGTGACTAGAAATGACAAGAGTTATGCTCTCATCACATCTAGTAAGTCAAAAGGCTAGGAGTTCCATCCCCTTTAACGATCGTAGGTGTTGCATCCTTTCTGGGCCACCCTGTATATCGAAAGAAGGACTGGTGAGGCGTAGCTAGCTTTAAACTTCATTTATTGTGCCAATATTTTGTCCATTGTGTAGGACTCCATCAGGGCTTGAAAGATGGAGTAGAGACCATGTGTGAGGCCGGGTTACTGGGGTGGGTTAGTCCGCTGCCCGGACGGCCTACTATTTAATTAGCACTATAGCACAGCTCAACCGATAGCTGGCGTATGTCATACTTAATTAATATTGAGGTCTGGAGGAAAGGAGAATTACGAAAGGAGCGCGCGTTAGTGAGCTTGATGTATAGTATGGCATGGCGTGTATGGTGTGTATGGTGTGTGTTCACATATCACGTCCTGAATCTGGACTAGGGATGGGTGGGTGTGTGGAGTCATGGAGACTTGCGACAATGTCCAAAATAAATATAATTCTCAAATGAGAGAAAAACTGTCTCACAAAATACAAGAACGGAGCAAATTTCCAGCGCTGGAAAGCGGCACCCCCCCCCCCCCCCTTTGATGAAAAGGGGCTCTTTTGGGGGGTTCAACCCCCCCCCCCCCCCCTTACAAAATGTAAGTGGTCTCGGCCTAGAAATTGTTGACGGATCTCAGACTCGGCCTCTAAAAATGTTGAAGGACACCCCCCCCCCCCCCTTCCCCTCAAAAAATCTTCACCGACACCCCCCTTGAAAAACCTTCACCGACACCCCCCTTCGAAAAATCTTCACTGACAACCCCCCCCCCCCCCTTGAAAAATCTTCACAGACAACCCCCCTCAAAAATTTTATTCGACGAAATAACCCCCCCCCCCCTGCTTGAACAAATCCTGGGTACACCAGTGTCGTCCACATTACAATACACATACACACGTGTATTTCACACACCAAAAACATCCACAATGTCCTGCATGCACTTGAATTTTGTAAATCATGCACACAAATCCATATTTCATATTACTTTGCATATAAGCTCACATCCCGATTACAGAATAAATCAGTAAATCTTAAAGTGATCTATTAACTTTGTCAAATTTCCACCACAATCACTTGAAGCTTTCACACTTCTCTGACGTGTACCTTGTTGTTTGGCTTATATGGTAAAAGAAGAATGAAATTGATGAAATGTCTCCCTAATTATGAAGGTAATTTAAGGTTCAATTGCAAAGCATCCCAGGACTCTTTCTGGTTGTAGTCTACTCTTAGTATCCGAATTCAGATACTTCAATAATTCATAGTATATACAGCAAATTTTGATACCATGCGCGAACGATCGGGATAGAATATGATATCATTTTACACTTTGCCTTTTCTATGAAACTTGTACACATGGTTCAGAAGCGTCTTACGATGATATTTGTAATGTCTACGATTGCAGTCTCAATTATCACATTTTGGAAATCTCACATAAAGTAATAATAGATCACTCTAATGCCATCAGCGAAATAAAATAGACTTGTCAAAATAGAAGATTGAAGCTTTCTTTGCAATACACATATTCATTTAATAAATATGAACATCTTTGTTGTCACTTTCTCCCCTTGCTTTGCATTTTCTGACATTCACATCAATCATTCGAAACAGATCCATTCTTTTCCTTAATCATAATTACAGGTTCAATTGCAATAGACCAGTTTCCTACCATATTCAAATGTCTTGCATTTCCTATTTATGACCATATATTCATAAAAAAAAACATGCTAGCTTAGTTCCATGCTAGTCTTTTTCTTTTTCATTATTTATCAAATAAAGCCCCATAAAGCCCACCGCACACTACACGATCCGACGAACGATTCAGTATCTGAACAATACTCCATCCATGTAATATGCGCGCATGGGATTAGTTCAGATACTCAGTTGTTCGTCAGATCGGACTCGGATCGTGTAGTGTGCGGTGGGCCTTAGAGTTGGTTATTTCTGACTAGCCGGGAAAAGAAGTCTCTGTTCCGACAGTTATTCCACCGAGACCGAGAATGAGACTGCATGTGGTGATAGTAGGGCGTCATATTTAGAGCTGGTTAGAATAACTTATTCTGATTAGCCCAACATAACTAATATATTCAAAGAGGATTCCACATATTGATTTCTAGGCATATTCGAGAGTTACTGATTTCTAGGCATATTCGAGAGTTACAGGATATTTGAATAACCTGTCTCCTGGGCCTATGCATATTCATAAAACTGCACTTATTTAGTCCCATTCTCAGACTGTTATTAGTCTAGATGACAAGACTAAGCAAACTACAATGTTTTCTTTGTCACTATGGTTACCCGGTTAATTACTTCCTAAGTTTACTCTAGTTGGCAACTAACACAATATGTTGTTGAATAATTAACTGTGCGATCTAAAACAGACTAAGATTGGAACTAAGTTAGTAGGGGTGTTTCACAAAGATCCCAAGTCGAACTAAACACTAAGTTGGACTTAAAAAGTATGGAAAGCCATTAGTTTCTTTGTAAAATTGTTAAACAAGTTCTTTAAACAGACATACAATTTTGATAAGAATCAATATTTTTATCAAAGAGACTTCAAGTTATAGATGTAAATTTTTGATGTAAGTTTCAAATATTCGCATTTGGGCTCTTGAATATGCTTAATTCTGAAGCTTCAAATGGCCTCTAATAATTCTAAGTCAACTTAGGACTGAAATTAGACTTTGGAACTTTGTAAAACACCCCCCGGTCATCAGGTAATGAATGCTGTGCATACATTTGAATATGTTGGTTAACCGGTCTATTCAGCATTTACACATAATTAATTAAAATCAAAAGAATGCACATAAATGTAGGTAAGGTATAAAACGTTGTACATGTACACAATATTTACAGGAAATCTGTACAGTGATTTCAAGAACAGCAAACAAATAGCAAAAAGGAAAGAAAAAAAATAAAACAAAAAAAATGTCATACATGTAGTCAAACTTGTGAAAGGGATTAAGTAAATTTGTCCAAACCAACCAACATGCCAGAGTTGATTCCATGTTGTGTATTTGAACATCTCATACTCAGATTAGTTAAAGGATCTAATGATTTGAAAGGACTGTGCCACAGTGTAACAGGGTGGTTTTCACTGAGTTCTCCGGAGGGTACGATGTCAATTAGACTGAAAAATCAGTCTATATTCCCAGGGTTGGGTCCACTGAGACTGTGTCTTGTTTCATTATCATCTTAAGCCCGGCGCAGACAGAGCCGACTCGACCCGATCCGACTGGTTTTCAGCCTGACTAACTCAGTATGCGTTGCCTCAGGACTCCGGTTTTGCTAGTCAAGAGCCAGTCAGAGGTCATTCGAGGCAGATTCGACATGTTGAATCGGCTCCGAATGAGCCAAACTGACTCTATCCTGACTGAAAACCAGTCGGATCGGGTCGAGTCGGCTCTGTCTGCACCGGGCTTTACACTATCTTGTTCCCTTCGTGATGGAGGGGATAGTATGACGTCATCATAATTATTAAAGGACCCCTCCAGAACGAGGTGGATTTTTCTGTCTAACTGTCAATATGCAGCAAGGTGTGTAAGCCCCGTTGCAAATAAACAACCAAAACACCCAATTTGATTTTATGGTGTGGCTTCAAAAATCGGGTGTTAACAAGACACACGAGGGAGCCATGTAAAACATATGCCGTTATGCCGTTTCATAAGCTAGAGAGTTGAGTGAGTTATGTAGGACTATGCCTGGTTCTAAACCACCAGTATGGTGCTGCCCTGCAGTGGCATAGTAAATTCAATTAAAGGTGCACCTGTAAAGTGTCGAACTCCAAACAAATTAATTTGAGCTTCCACATTTTTCTTCTACCGTGTTGTTTGGCTTATGGTAAGAGAAGAATAAAATAGGGTTAGATTTTATTCAAATGCCCCTTTAGTATGACGATATCTATCATTGATAATCATTCAGCTCAAGAGCATTTATAAACGGTCATAATTGTCATACTGTAATTAGTTGTAAAAGCCGACGCAAATTTTCGTTATTTTAACCAGGAAAGCAGTGTTCTTTTTCAAAGAAACTTTCACACATCATTCAGACATATCTTACAATGATTTTGGTATTGGGTTGAAGTCTCAAATGTCATTTTGGGCAATATCTGACACTTTACAGGTGCAAACGCTGGTATTTTTCGCTTACTGTTATTGAATAATTATGTGCATACTTCCTGTCACTTCTAGAGTAGTATATTTCGTCCAAGGTATCACTAATAACGGAAATATTTTGAAATAGTGCTGTAACCGATCATCGGATCGGCATACGATCCCGATCTCATCATGCCTGATCGAGATCGTTTCTGCCGATATCCGATCATGCAGAAAAATCGGAAGATTGGCAAAAAAAAAAAAATAAATAAATAAATAAATTTCTTTGGAAAATGATCCCAAAAAACATATTTTGGGAAAATAAATGAATACCAAAGCAACATATATCCATATGAATAAGCCCAAGGTAATCTTGTATGGGTATGCTTTCATTTCAAACTGATTACTTCTCCTTTTACAAAATTTCTCGCGGCGATTCTGAAAGGTTACTAAGCTCAGTCCCATGTGATTAATTTGGCGTAACCTTTCAGAATCAATTTTTTTTTGCCGATTTTTTTTTTTTTTACCGATTTGCGATCCGATTTCGATCATTGATCGGATTTTGCCGATCCGATCAACCGATCCGATCATCAAGGTCAGTTACAGCACTATTTTGAAACCATTATCAACTGTGGGCGGACTGATTGGGATAGCACATGAATGATTGGGAGGGCACACCAAAATAAAGTTTGTTCGTTTTTTTCTTTTACACAGATCTTCCCTCTATCTTTTTTTATGTCCCATTATTTCAAAATGTTAATAAATAATCCGAGTCAACTTATCAAACTACCATGACAAGACACAGGTGGGAAATTGGCAACGTCATGTCTACAATTTAAGTTCCATATTGCATTACCAGGGAAAAAAACAAACAATCATAACTGTAACATATTACGGTAATGCACACGTAAAAATATTCCATTAATTCACTAGTACACGCATTTAGCTTGTCCCTTGCTAACAATGATAGACCCACAAAGCCAAATGTGTTAGACTTCTCCCAAGTCTCATAATTTGTTTGCTTTGACTCATTCATGACTGGACGCCAACATACTGGGGTGGTAATAGAGTAAAAAATTAGCTTTTTTCCGACAGTTTTTCGACCGAAAATAAGTCTGGCTTTACTAGCCAAAAAGGACATACAATCGAACCCGTCTTAGTGGCCATCTGGCTATAGCAGCCAACCTGCCTATAGTGGCCACCAAAAGTGGTCCCATGCAGAGAAAAACAGTGTTGTGGAATCTGTCTATAGCGGCCACCTGTCTACAGTGGTCACTTGTTGTGTTTGCCTTGGATGGTCACTATACACAGGTTTGACTGTATTTATCAGAGAACGTATCGGTTAGAGATGCTTCTTTGTGACTAGGGTCAATACAGAATGCACGCACATTACACATTTGATACCAAAATTAATTGACCATCTGAAATGGGATCAAATGGCAAACCTGCCAAAGAAATTGCTATACGAGCCTGCTCTTGCCAAATTAATGAACAATATCTATCGGGCCTTTCGAACAGAAAATGTACTTCGTTAACCAGAAATGTGTTCCATCAATGTACTTTTAATTAATCTAATTCCAATGCAGTACCATGTCAGATTCCTCTGTAGTAACACATGTCTCTACAGAACGATAAAGCAAATTCCTAGAAGACCCAATCAAATTGGTTACATTGGCATTGTGTTATAGCTTTGCTATTATATCACACTTTCCAAAGAAAAATTATCTTTTGAACAAAATAATTGTCTTCCCCTTTAACAACACCTCCATATCAGCGAGTGTTCTTTATAATTGTCAACTGTAGTATGCAATATATTTTGCCTTGGGATAAACAACCTTCCCATTTCCCAGCGTGGAAAATATCTACACAAGTCACTCTTACCTTCCAGTAGACAATAATTTCCACATGAAATTTGCAATTAAGCGGCAATAAATAATAATATCCATTTTTATATCACTTAGGTTCCAAAGCGCTCGGAGCATTATTACCTTGACTTTAGCCGCGCTACCATGATGGGGCGCTCGCTCAAGCATTTCAAGGAATAAATTCCAGCCAAGTACCCAATTTGCTACACCTGGGTTGAGAGCAGCAAATGTGGATAAAGTGTCTTGCTGAAGGACACACGTGCTGTGGCTGGGAATCGAACCCAAGACCCTCGTATTGAAAGACGAAGGCCCAAACCAATATACCACGACACTCCCACTATGCCTGTGAACCCTACAGAAGTCATACACAAAACAGAAATGGACAGAGTTATTATCTGTCCAGCCAATTCATAAAGAAGTCATAAAAAAAGAAGGAACCATGTCATCATCAATAGTACTAGAGTCTTTTTATTACTATGTATCCTTCGCTACTAAAACTCCCGCTGACCCCGACGAGTCTGCCTTTGCTACCGGCTGGTCGGACGGCTGCTCCCCTCTCACTCGTAGGTTGTGCTTTTCCCTGTACTCGTTGATTTCCCGACCTTTGACCTCCATCTGCTTGGTGAGGTTTTCTACCAGCTTCTCCAACTGCAAGATAAAAAACAAGACAACAAAAAGAGGAAAAAAATAAACAGTTGTTTTCAGTTGCATGGTGTGGTATTTTTAAAAAGATTTCCCCCTTCTTTTTTTCTTCTTCAAATTAATGCGAGAAGTGCATTTGCCCTTTGGCATTAAATTAGGACATACATTTAACGCAGGGCTCGACACTCACACTGGCCTGCTGGCCCGGGGCCAGTGAAATTGCACTTCGGGCCAGCAAAAATATATAAAAGTCATATTTTGCTGGCCCGATCGGGCAAGCAGATTTTCAACCTGACATTGACAAAATGAGAAAAATCTTGTTTTCGTCCATGTAATGCTTCATCTACAGTCACAGGTTTGTTCAGGAAAGGGTGATATTTTGAATAGTAAAAACTTTACTTATGAAATAAAAATTTTCAAGCCAGTAATTTTTTCGGGCCACCAGAAAAGGGGAAGAAATTATTTCACTGGCCCGACCGGACAACTGACAAAAAAAGTAAGTGTAGAGCCCTGAAATTAACGCTTCTGAAACCTCATTATAAAGAGCGCTGAAACATGACCCTGTTTAATTTTGCTCGTAAAATCTCTACTTATTATATTTTCATAGTCACAAGGTCTGCGTTATAGCCACTCATGCAGACATTACGATACTGTTGTGTGGAGCAGGCTATACATAGAAAATGCATTATTGGTCTTTGATCATTGACTGCCAACACAAGCATTGTCCATTTCCTCTGTACTTCAATGAAATTGTGTGTACATATATGGCTCGTAAAGTCATAAAACCTAGTATGATCATTTACATTGTAGATCTGGTTATGACCACATTTACAATGTAAATGGCATACGTAGTAACTACAGTATGACCATTTATACGCCAAACACAAAATTTCCTTGGAGCACAAAGTACATAGACAATGCATTGGTAACAAGTCTTTGAACCTTGCCACCCATGCATTGCCTATGGCTGCACAGCCAGAGTCTGCTCCAAACAACAGTATCATACTGTCTGTATTAAATGTGACCGGCTAAATTGAAACCCTGCACTTGTCAGTAATTCATGTTTAGAAGAAATTGGCATTTTAACCCTAATCCCATTGGGTTATTTTGATCACTCGAGTCCATTAGGGGGCGGCCTTTTAGGCCCCCCCCTCAAATCTCGGCAATGAATGGACCGATTGACTTGAAAATTGGCACATACGTAAAACAAGTCGAGTAGAATAAGAATTTTAAAAAATAAATTAAAATTAAAATTTTTGAATATGCAAATTTTTGACGAATTTGGGGAAAATTTGGATTTTCATCTAAAATCAAGAGAAATTACAGGATTTCTTCAGGTTTTCTGTCAAAAATTTCTTTTGAGTATCTCAATGATAAATATGAAGTTTCAAATCTCCATGTTTTTAGAAAAGCTCGAGAAATAAGGATATTTCCTTATTTCTTTTGTATTTCATTGTTTTTATTCTTATGTATTTTATTGTTTTTTTTGTTTTGTTTTTTAAGTAGAATTTATCTCTGAAGTGTATGAATTAAACTAATAACAAAGCAATAATCAAAATTATGATTCAATGTAACAATTATAACAGATTTGGAGTTTACATGGCATCGGATATAAACCTGTACAAAAATTGCATTTTATTGTGACGGCTGAGCAATTATCCACCTCTAAAATCAGTTCTACAAGTCCGACCGGGGTGAATTATATATCAAAACATGCGGGAGACTGGAGAGAAAAAAGTCATGAAGTTTGAACGTGAAATTCCAATCGGTCTAGATGCACGTCGAAAAAAACGACAGGGGGGGCCTAAAAGGCCCCCCCCCCCCCCTAATGGGGTTAGGGTTAAAGGGGTAGTTTAGTTTTGGTAGAGAGGGCGCTGCACATCACAATTTTTTGTGAGGTAATGAAAAACTGAGTGTCGAATTTGAGAGAACATGTCATTTTAATGGCAGAATAAACTTTATTTGGTCAAAATCGGTCCAGAAACGGCTGAAATATCAATAAATATATCTGATCTTATGATTATTTGGGGCCCAAATAATTAGATGATTTTTTCAAAAAATTCAAAAAATGCTTACACTTTTTCAAAAATTTTCAAAAGCGTTTTGTAAATAGTTGTTGATGATCTATCTACCTAATCATTATTTCAATAAAAGATCACATGCATAATTTTGTATGAAAAATGGTTTAAACCAATGCCTTTTTAGAGAGCGCCCTCTTGTGTTTTAATGGCTCTTTTTGAATGATAACGGGCGTTTTACATAGTCGTTTGTAATTTTGTATACCTTTCGAGCATGGTGGAGTAATAACTATTAGTTTATAATGTTACTGTCCCGGTTTGGGGTACTAAAGTTCAGCCTTACCAAAACTAAACTACCCCTTTAAGTTCACATAATGTGTGTAAAAGACTTACAATTGTAAAATTGAAACAATCATATCTTCCGCCAATTATCGACCAATTTGTTAGCACAAACTCCACAAAGCATGAAATGAAAGCTTGTGATGAGGCCTTTCTAATGACCTTCATGAAAATATACATTTTGATTTTTACCGACAAGTGCAGGGTTTTGCTATAGGCGGTCACAAATGGTAACCAGTTTCCACACAGTACATTATTATCCTACCTGTTCTTTATTGTGAGATAATGCTGGCATCACGTCTTGAACAGTTCTCTCCACGAGGACTCCACCGACCAGACGAAAGCACTTTCTATCTCCGTCCACATCCTTTAATGTGTCGATCACCAGTCTGTGGAAGATAAAGAATACAAGAAAAGAAAAAGGTACATTAGTTTTTATATTTATATAATAAATAGTACTCGATTTATATAGCGCCTAATATGATTGATAATCATCTCTAAGCGCTTTACAACGATAATATTACCCCTGGTCATAGGATAGAATGCAAACTATTCCTGAGTCATGTCGGAATTTTTTTGTTCCGGAATCCGCCGGTGTTGTGCCGGTCGGAATCCGGTATTCCGATAAAAAAAAACCTGCCAATGAATGATACGGAACAAACACGCACTAGAAGGTCTGCCATACTAGTTTCGGCAGCGCAGGCAGGCCCCGTGCTGCGAGACAGGCCAACTCAACTGCCTCGCGGAAAACCTCTTTTTCCTCAAAAATTCATATTTTGTAGTAGAAAACTATCAGAAGAAAACAAATGACAAAAAAGTACAAGAAAGACGATGTCGAATGCAACTTACAACGACAAGAAATCCGCTGCGTTTATTATGAAAGCCGATCTAGCGCGCCGTGCGGCGAGTACGGCATACGATCGACGTCGTAGACTATAGCTACCCCGGCGCGCCCGCCCGCACAGTCATGCAGCTGCTATCAGTCAGAGCTGCGCCGTACCATGTCACCCGTACATGTACTAATACTGCACATGGATCAAAACGATTCTCAAACGTTGACATCCAGTCCGCCCTCTATCGGTAGTATTCGGTACTAATGCTCCGATACAGCCCGCCATATCACTCGTATACTTTGCGTGCAGGTTCCGGGTCTCTTTTCTTACGCAAGATCCATCCGCCGGGAATTGGGGAATTCCCCGGCGGAAAAGAGACCCGGATCGGAACCTGCACGCAAAGTATACGAGTGATATGGCGGGCTGTATCGGAGCATTAGTACCGAATACTACCGATAGAGGGCGGACTGGATGTCAACGTTTGAGAATCGTTTTGATCCATGTGCAGTATTAGTACATGTACGGGTGACATGGTACGGCGCAGCTCTGACTGATAGCAGCTGCATGACTGTGCGGGCGGGCGCGCCGGGGTAGCTATAGTCTAGTCTACGACGTCGATCGTATGCCATACTCGCCGCACGGCGCGCTAGATCGGCTTTCATAATAAACGCGGCGGATTTCTTGTCGTTGTAAGTTGCATTCGACATCGTCTTTCTTGTACTTTTTTGTCATTTGTTTTCTTCTGATAGTTTCCTACTACAAAATATATAAGATATTCTTTATGTACAGTATTACATTGTTTCATCGGAATACCGGAATGGAGAAAACAAAACCGGAACACGCACACACCGGACGGATTCCGGTATTCCGTCCGTTCCGACCCAGGCTTAATGCAAACCAGCACACATTGTGTGCACCATCTCCACTCCCTGGGGAGCATTCCTTCCAAGCAGCTCATGGGCAGCTATCTGGAAATTCTATTACCAGACTGGTTTCAGGCTCAGCCGAGCTTATACTTCTTCTTCCTATTAATTAACTGTCTCCAAATTCCACACTAATGATTATTGTAGTATTTTGGTTGTGATGTCAACTGGGCTAGCACCCTACATTTTAGAGAAATAAGACTAAATGTAGGTTCATAGCTTGGGTGTGAAGTGCCTGTCTCATACACAGGTCCTCAGTTTAACTGAGGGGCAAAGTGTTTTCCGTGAATCATTTCCTGCATAGGAAACATAAGGGGAGGGATGTTAAAACATGCAATGTGAGTTAGCTCGCAGTTGTTTTTAAAAGATGCGATGTCCAATGGGAGGATTCGAACCGAAGATCCCTCGCATTTAAAGGGCAATGAAACTCAAGAATAGAGTTTAGGGGCAAGTCCAAGCTATTTTGTAGCTGTAACGCGCGGGACATCAGAGCGAAAAAGAGAGCTTACTCTTATAAGAAATATTGAAACACCAATTTGTTTTACATTTTAGATGCTTTAGAGCAAATTCTATCAAACGGCAAAAAAAAAAAATTAAATCCCCCATGCATTAATAATTTATGCGACTTTTTGCTAGCGTAACACGCGGGACCAGAGAAAGTTGGTATTTTTTAACTTTGACTTTGAATGTGAATTCATCTGAATTTATATACAATATCGAAACATGCTTGGTATGGTCTTAATGTGCATCTTGTGCTCTACCAGAATATGAAATTTCATCATCTCAAAACTTTAGAGTTTCACACAGGGTCAATTTGAAAAAAGATTGTATTGTAACACGCGGGACATGTAACACGCGGGACATTTTTCTACCATGCGTTTTACATAGGCCCACCCCCCAATTTGCCCTTATTATAGATATATCAAGAATTTGTGCTTGGAAAATGCTCATCTTATGCATAAATGTTCTTTATGACATTTCCTAACAACATTTAAAAACAAAAGTTGCAAAAGTGAATATTTTCTTTATGTATTTCTTTGTTTTGGGAAATTCTTATGTATTTCTTTGTTTTTCAACTTCCATTTTTACATCTTTTTAAGAAAGAAATCAATTATTCACCACTGTCAAACAATTTTTATCCTAAAATCAATTATCTGCAGTGATTAAAATGAGAAATTATTGAGTTTTTATCAATCCTATGAAAAAAACACTTTTTCCATAGGAATTGTACATAAATCACAAAATTATGCAATTTCCAAATTGACTTCCACTTCCAAAAAGTCATGTGCCTTTGTAAGGGTACAAATGTTTGTCATGAATTCGGTCTCAAAAGTTGCGCAAGACTTTATAGAAAAAACTTGTTAAGTGGCAGGCAAATATCCTCTCGTGTTACGGAATGATCGTAAATAAACCAATAGGCCAACACAGGATTTTCAAAAACCCATTGCTTTACTGTATAGATTGTCCCGCGCGTTACAAAATGTCCCGCGTGTTACAAAATCTAATTATTGATTTATGTAAATTAGGTAAATGGGATAACTTTTTGTTGATATGTTATGGATGTCCCCCAAGGTAAATTAGAACTTTGTAGAGTTTCAGAAAAATAAACCTTTTGATTAACGAGTAATCGAAACAATAAGATGTAAAAATGTAACGCGCGGGACATGCTAATTTTGGAATGCATCTAATATGCATATTGAATGAGATAACAAGCTGAAAATTATAATCCAACTTCCTTCTGGTAATGACATCAGGTCAAGCCAATATTAAGTAAAGAATCATTACAAGCATTTTAAATATGATTTAATTTGTCTTTTATTCAGATGTCCCGCGTGTTACGACGAGTTACATATTATGCAAATATATTTGATTATTACTATTTATTGGAGACAAGCTTTTAATTTTTTTTCTTCAAATTATTAAAATTCAATATCTTAGCTTTAAAATGACATAAAGTTTCACTCAATTGGGTGAATATGAAAATTCACCCCCTTGGGAACAAATACCTTGGACTTGCCCTTATCCTACTTGATATATCGTAATATGCCTTTTTATTATATATAACATAACTCCGACTCAGATTTCTGCTTTGGGAGAAATATGTGAAAACTCTATCGGGCTTACCACTATTCATGCGAACACTGGAGGCCGCCATTATTAGGTGTGTGCGGACTTATGGTCAGTGATATGCACTAATCCATTTCAATAGGACCTATTGTTACCATTGTCTGAATACTTGTAGATGCTTTGACGAGTCTGTAAATCAGTGAAAAGCTTTTTGTTCGGCCCGTAGCGCACTCGTCATAGTTTGCAAAGCATGTCGGGCAATTACAAGAACATGGCCGCTCCCACACATAGCCAGTGAGCGGTACCTTTCGCGAACGATAATGTATGCATGACGTCATTGATCGCGTGCGCACGCATCTCATTACGAGACTTGGCTGGCTTCTGGGTCGATTATGCATGCCATGAAAATGTGGTATCGGAGCGGTATCGGACTGGACATAGCACAGGGTTTACCCTTTTCGCTGCATTCTCTTCCCACAATTCATTTCGATGCTTACGTCATTGGCTTTCTGAATGCCCATTCTACACGTTGATACCAAATTCGATACGCGACTCTTTGGACAAAATCTTGTGAAAGAAGGTCTTTTTCACCTGCTGTTTTTCGCCAAAATGGATTTTGAGCTATTCGGGATGCCGTTTATAAGGTAAGTTTTTGATATTTCGAAAATTTTGTATGTGAATGATGATAATTTATCTGAATTCTACATACTTTTATCGATCGTTTCATACCTTTTTTCTTGTGTGCGAGTGTTGATAAAGTTGTTGACATGGACATTATGCATGGTTTTTCAGTCCCGATATACAGTAGCTATCGTACTTTTTTTGTGCATGCACAGTGGAGCGCTCTGGCACGTGTGCGTGGGGCGAGCCTCATAAATATTCATATGATTTTCATGCGCAAGCGCACTTCGGCTGTACCGGCGCTCGGCGAAGCGATATAATGGGAATACACGATGAATGGGACAGCGGGCTATGTGTCCCATCACCTTTTGCCGCCGTAAGAATTAGTAAAATGTGGGTATGTTCACGTAAGGATTTCATGGGATCCAGGAGACCAAAATTGCCAAGTTATGTATCAAATAAAATGTCTGTTCACCCTCTAAACGATAATAATAGCCGAAAGCCATAGTTTCATTGCCCTTTATAAAGTCTGATGCACTCCCAACTGAGCTAACTCGCCTCCTTCAATGCCCAGTACTAAGAGAGCTTGTCATTGACTTTTTCATGAGTTTGTGTAGAAGTAGTACTTGTTTTGTGCGTGTGTTTACTCATAGTACCATGCTTGAATTAGTTAAGAAATCTTAAAGCCAAATAACAGTTTTGGGAAAGTTACTGAAAACATCTTTTTTTGGCCAAAATTATTGATCAATATTGAATAAGTATTTAAAAAGGCGTGTGTGGTAAAATCCGAACCTAAGCATCGTTAAATGCAGAAATATCAAAAGAAATCCAATGGCCGCCCATGAAATTTATAAATCCACCGCCCGTTTGCACCTGTTCGCACTGCTAGCGCTGGGCTTAAGATATCGACAAGCCTGCATACCGGGTCTTTTGCACGTAGGAATCATAGGTGCATTGGTACGGAAAACGGACGGGAAATGATCATTTTTTTCCTACATTTTGTGGTCTTTAAGTTTAAAATAACAGAGTCAGTAATTATTATATCAAATTATAAATATGAATTGTGGATCACATATACAATTTTTTTTTGTGCATTTGCTGGTAAACAGAGGGAGGAATCGGCCGACAAAATGTTTTGTGTTGGATAGTGCAGCAGGCGGAAGACGTTGATCTCCGCAACAGTATTTGCAATGTAATTTATCATGTGTGATTACGACCCCTTGCTTGTGATAAAAGATAAAAACATGCTAAAACAGAGTTAGATTATTTAGTTTCCTGAGCTGAGGTTTCAGAGAACATAATTTGCAACGGCATGACATGCAGCGATTCCATTTGGAAAAGTCACACATGACTCTGAGTATCACATTGGCCAGCATTGCCGCACTGCTCACGCACACACACACATTCAACCCCTCCTTCGCATGTTACTCACGGGCCAGACACGGGCAAACTTACCCTCCCTGCACGCACGGGCGTATCATATTAGCATGATCACTCACATTTTTCTCACACACTCATGACACGGTGCTAAATTATGACAAAATACAGGAATATTACCTATGCTCATTTTGATCTGATTCAAGTTCTCCTATCTTGGAAACGAGCGCCCGCTGTTCCTGTCTCAGCTGGTTGAAACCTGCGATGATTTGCTCGGAAGAAGCGTTTTTCGCATTGATGCTTTTCGCTACAGTCTTCTTGTCTGCCATTTTGCACGATGACTTGTTTAACTATCACCGCAGATGGCGACAGACAACATTCCAGTTAAAATGTAGTTAATCGAATACAACATGATTTAGAGGGGGTTTAGATCAGAATGATTGAACCATATAGAGTAACATAATAAAGACTGAACTCCATGCATATACAATTACAGCAGAAGCTTGTAAATTGGGCACCCTTTAATTACAACGAATTCAAACTTATAAGCAAATATGATTGGTTTGTCCTCAAATTCAAGCACTTGTTCACCCTAAAAAACACAAACTATCACGAGCACTGCTATAACATACAAGAACATAAAAGTATAGGCCTACTGAGGAATCATAGTCTGTGCCGGGGAAAGGGGAAGAGAGAGATAATGATGAAATATTTTTGCTCATACAAATAACACATCCAATAATGGGAATTTCTTTTTATTCCATTTAAGTATTATTAAATAATTATTATACAAGATATTGCATTATTATGATTATGGCTTGAAGCCTGAAAAATATTTGTTCAACCCCATTTTTATTTAAATGAGTTATCTCATTTGTATGAGTAAGAGTATTTTGTCTATCGATCATTAGTTGGGTAAGAATATTGTTTACATAATACTAACTTCAATTTGTATCATGTCAAAACTGTTCCTTTCTCGCTTGAGTCCTCACAAACACACCCAGTTGTGAAAAGAATAAAGGAATCAACAACCCAACAAATTTTATTGTTATTTCACAATTAATTTAGAAAGAAAAATAGCCTCGTGTGAATATTCATGAGGGATTTTTTGGGGGTAACAGTAATAACCGATTATAAAAATCCCATCCTATACTATAACGACAAGCATTATCAGTCCAATAAAAAGAACATTTTGACTAATTAAGTTAAATTAAGTTAATGAACAAATTAATTTTTTTTCGCCCCCATGCTTTGGTGATTTAAGGGGGCAAATCGCCCTTTGCCCCCGTGAAATTTTTTACACTGGGGAACAATCATAAAAAGGAAATGAAAGGGATATAGTAACAGCGTCAGAATCAACAAAGCTTACTTAGAACTCTTCTCACATACCCTGTTGTATTTTTATTATCCATAGGAAGCATGGAACAGGTTTTGGTTTTTCAAATATGTCTCTTTTATTACAAATATATTTATATTTGAAATGCTTGATTTTTAAAGTATCCCTAGGAGCTGTGTACAAATTTATGGAAATTCATGAGTAATTAAGTGAATATCATTTTGCTTTATCGCTCGTAACTTGGCCATATAGCATCCATTTAACATGAACTAGTCACACATAACTCAGTGGACATTTTATCGGATCACATAAATAGACATTTTATGAATCCTTTATCAGTTTTTGTTTGCCTGTCAGCAAAGTTACTAGATCCTGTTTAAACAAAACTATAATGTTAACCCGTTGAGGACTGGTCCCGAAATATTTCGGGCTTGAGTCTATGGAGAATGCGTGTTATACCAAAATCAATTCGTCCTCAACGGGTTAAAAGAACTCACAACACCCACTATCACTCATATATGTGACCGGCTGCACTTGTCAGTAAAAATCAAAATGCAAATTTTCATACCATTAGAAAGGCCTCATTACAAGCTTTCATTTGATGCTTTGTACTAACGATTTGATCAATAATAATGGCGAAGATATGATTGTTTCAATTTTACAATCATAAATCTTATACAAACATCATGAGAATTTAAAGTGCCCATTTCTTCATAACATTAATTACCGACAAGTGCAGGGTTTTGCTATAGCTGGTCACATATTGTAAGATACATGTATTATTTAAATAACGGAAATGAATAAAGCCACACTTCATGATGTTGTATAATAGTCCAAAATTCTTTTATTTGTATTTTCTGTATAACTTCAATATAATCTGACATTGACTTGCAAAACATAAAACAAATATATTATGCAAAAAAGGGGAGGTACATTTTGGCGCGAATATTAAATTTGGAATAATTAAAACAAGATTTGTAAATTACTTGGCCAAACTATTAGTATTTAGGTCGAGTCCACCATTTTCGGAGGCCGAGGCCACCATCAAACTATCATATTTTTCTGTCTTCCCATTTGTTTTAAATTCTGCCTCGGCTCCAAGTCCGCTAAAAATGGCCTAAAGGCAATGAAGGATTCATTTTTAATTTTAGGGGGCTACTTTGCCAATCTGATGGATATTCAGAAATTGTTCACATATTACCCTATGGTAATTTTAGGGGGTACCTACTGATTTCAGGGGGCTATTTTAAAAATTAGGGGGCAAAATCGCCCTCAGCCCCCGTATATTTCCTACCGCGCCTCGACAACACTACCAACCATATATTCATTTTTTTCAAAAGTTGCATGAAGCATGTGATGAGCCTGCAATACGACCATTAAAATCATATATTTGTTACTTCATCAAATCAAATTCAATGGCTACATTATCTATATTCAGTAATTGATTGTATGATGATTATGATTAGCAGTCACGATTAGCATTTAATGCTATTTTCTGGTCCCATTTATCCTTTTAATATCTGTTACACATTCACATATTGATGTACTTTTTATTTGGATAATAAAACATCAAACTCAATGATCTAAACTGAATTTAAACATAACATGAATTGGCAATGCAGCATAATAATTTACTGCAAACTGCTATATGTATGCATATTATTTTTCTCAATGATAACAAGGCAAGATGAAAAAAACAAAAATGTGTTTTTACATAGTAGTTGGATTCTATTTTAAATGAAATACATCTAAACAGAAAACAACACAAAACTAAATAAACCAAAGTTTGAAAGAAGTACACAATGTTTGCAAATACATACATAAATGACAAAATAGAAACAAAAGTAGAAGTGAGATGTGTAAGGAATGTAACTAAACTATCAACCACCTTCATAATCCAGATGCTAGTGGACAGTGGTTCAACATTATCGTAAAGTTAACTTGTCTATGCATAACTAATTATTGTTTGAGGTTACACATTTGACCTGTTCGGGACTGGTCACAAAATAAACTGAGTCATAACCATTGTTTCAGTTTCCAGAGTTTGGACTTTGGAGTTTACACATTTTGCAGTTTTAAAATATAGTGAACACCAATTCTACAAAATGTCCATTTACTAAACCCCCCCCCCCCCCCCCCCAAACTTAGCTGAGCATTCCCATTGACCAAATTAATAAATAATTCTTGCATAAACCACAGTGCTTTGTGTAAGTTGTACCAATGATGTATCAAAATTGGTTACATTACATGAAGAAAACAAAAACAGAAAAGGGTGCATTTATCAGAACAATAACAATGACGATAGCTCCAGCATAAAGGAACTTGCGAAAAATAAATCACTGTATTCATGTTCATGACTATAACTATTATTACAAATTTGAACATATTGCAACTCCCTGGCAAATTGTTGTATTAAGTTGTGCTACTGTTTCTGATGAACCAAACAACAACTTATTAATGTTTCAATATTCTACCAAATGAAATGACAAATCACAAATATGTGACATATTATCTGTTTGAATAACACAAAACGAGAGAAAAAAAAGAAAGAAAACGTAAATGTTTTTGCTTGAAACAAATATAAAGAAAACCAATAAATTGGCATACTAGGATTAAACATAAGAGAAAATATGATGAAATGTAACTGCTTACAATTCTAGTTAGGCGATTATAACCAACAACTTGAAACTAGCCATTTCTTGATAAAAATAAAAAGAACAGATTTGATTTTAAAGTGGCATGTGTCCACTTGATGAATGATTTGTCATACTTTTTTCTTAATAATTATATTGGTATTATATGATTTTCATTTGATATGATTCAATTTTATTTTGTTCCTCCATACTTAAAGGGGTAGTTTAGTTTGGGTATAGAGAGCGCTGCACGAAATAATTTGTTTGTGAGATAATGAAAAACTGAGTGTAAAATTTGAAAGAGCATACAAATTTGTACCTTTCGAGCATGGTGGAGTTGTAACTATTAGTTTGTAATGTTATTGTGCAGGTTTTGGTAACTAAAGCTCAGCCTTTATCACCAAAACTGTACTACCCCTTTAAAATGTAATAACAACATGCCACCAAGACACAAATTGGGGTGAAATTGACTCTCTTCTTTGAATAGCAGACTGCGATTGTGAACATTTTTAAGGCATTAGTTAGTAAATCAACGGTCAGTGACAAAGAATTCAGGAACGACAATTTACACATTCATTTTTGGCAGCTACTTTTCATGCTTTTTTGGCTGGACAATTGCATTCCGAAAATTGATTTCTATTTCGGGAGTATTTATTTACCTCCCGGGACTCGCGCTAAATTTTGGGGCGAGTCACGGGTACCCGAAATTTGCCCATTTGTTGATTTCGCTATCGGCATGTCACGCCAGCTGGGAAAACATGTTCATTCAAGTGACAAAAATGCAGCGCATTTTTGTAACTTGAATGAACTTGATAACTCTTGCGTTCAATGAGGGGACTTTTGCTTTTTTTTCGGGATATCGAGTATTGATTTTTGCGCCCGGGACTCGACATTTTTCGGCGGGACCCGGGTACCCATGACTCGTCAGCACTAATTTCTATATAAATTATTTTATGGCAGCTCTTTCATGATTTTTCAGGGGGGCTATTTTTTTATTTATTTTTTTTGCATTTTGGGAACTTAATCGGACCAAGCCCCTGTGTAATTATAGCACCATCCAGGAACTATACATGGGGTTATCATTTGAATGATGTGGGAATGCTGTACTCTTACCCTAACTCCAATGGTATTATTAATATATATAATATTGACTTCTATAAATTAATTGGATTGACAAGAATTATGTATTACTATCTATGAAGAATGAGTATAACTTCAATCTCACAAAAAGCTATTGACTTGAAGGGAACAAGAGCACTTATGACTAGTGCTGTTATCCGATCCGAGACGAGAAGGGATTCCCGGCGATTATGGCCTTCAAACCGGGAAACGAGCGGTCCGAGAATTGGCCCTTTGTTTGTATAATTCTCGGTTTTGGCAACAAATTTTCTCTAGTAATAATAACAAATCTGTATACTGGTACATATAAGAAAAAAATGGGATTGGCTCAAGTAAACTGCAGTAGTTATGACAGATTTACGACCTGTGGCTGTGACCAGTGGAAGAGAAGGTCACAATGTTTAAACAGGTTGAGCCTTGAAGTCAATTACCTGAATTTGTGTAGAGCTATACAAAGGGTTTAAGGGGAATGCCCCCCACCTGTTGGAAAGCTTACCCCAACCTTTGAATATACTTTTCTAAACTTTTTATCTTGACTCCCACAAAGATATATTGAGAACTTGCTTTTTCTGTGTATGCTTTATTGAACATAACTCCAAAACAAACCACATAACTCTGCCCCAAACACTGGCACACCCCCAAAAATAAATTACCCCAATGCTGCCTCCCATTTTTTTTTAGATAACAAACTTTTCAAACAATGTGTTTCTTGTAGTCATAAAAAATTCGCCCAAACATGATCTTACACACATGGCCCTGAGTTCACATGTGGTTGTGAGTTTGGTATGATATGCATGTCCACTGAACCTGGGCTAATGTATATGTATGGTATGTCTCCTCATAACTTCCAACATAAGCAACTGTGTGTGCATGGGTACAGGCATTTTTTTGCTCATACACAAGGGAACCGGGACGATCCGGGATCCCGTTAATAATTTTGTAATTCTACCGAGCCGGTTCCGAGACGGGATATTTTTTTTACCTAACAGCATTACTTATGACTCAAAACCATTTCAAATACTATTTCAAACTTGTTTGTCTCATTTTCCGATTTCCTCTGGAATCCTAATCGCCAGCAGAACAGTAACGTGGCACTTGGGTCGAAATCCATTTGGACTACTCCCATTTTATCTAGATGGGCAAATTCAGCATTCAGAAACTACGCGAATTCAATAGGGGATTAGGAAATAGGTTTAGGATTAGGGATTTTGGGGGGCTCTTTTTAATTTTGGGAGTTTAATTGCCCTAAGCCCCAGTGAAATTTTAGCACCTTCCTGGAACTATTCATGAGGTCATCATTACAGCGATGTGGGAATGCTATTACTATTTCCCTAACTCCAACAGTATCATTAATATCTATCAATTGACTTCAACTGTGTGTCTATAAACTGGATTGAACCACAAATTGCTTTACTCACTATTAGGGGTGCATGAGTTAAGTCAAACAAATCTTATGAGTTCATGAAAAAGAGCACTTATGATGACTCCTATCCCTTTTGGTAGAATATGTTTAAATCTGTTGTCCTATTTTCATGGACCTCATCATGGACCTCCTTATCTAATCGCCAGTAGAAGAGCAAGTTGTCACTTGGTCTAACTCCATTTAGACTACTCCCATCTTATCTAGGAGCCTAGTCAGCATTTAGAGACTCCAGATTAGGGAATAGGATTAGGGATGGGGGCTGGTATAGTAAGATTAAGTTTAGGTCTAAGATTTGGGTTCATGTTTTGAGCTAGGGAAAGGGAAGTTTTGCGTTTCATGTAGTGGACCAAGTGAGACCTAGACCAAATGGCTGTAGACAAATCGACCATAATCGCTACAGATTACGAGTTCTAGGCCTTGAGAAGGGCATTGACCACAGCCTGTACGTTGAGGTTGCGCAAGTCACGGTAGGTCTGACCGGTTCCAACGAAGACGATCGGCTGACCGGTGGTGTACGTCATGGAGATAGCAGCTCCCACCTGGAGTGAAGATAAAATAATTATGAAAATGTGGTTAAGTGCTAACTAGACATTATCATCATTACTGGTGTAGATCTGCTGAAATTTCTTTTGTTGAGGGGGGAAGAATGAAGTGTTTATTCAACCCTAAACAAAAGCACTCACAGATCTACACCAGTGATCATCATCATTAGCATATAATTTATCATCATCACTATTAAAGGGAGAGTTGAGTTTTGGTATAGCGGGCGCTACACACAACAAATTTTGGTGAGATAATAACAAAAACGAGTGTCAAATTTGAAAGAGCATACAATTTTATGACAGAATAAACTTATAACCATTTGTCATAATTGTGGGGCCCCACAATAATTAGATAATTTTGAACCAGCCGTAATTTTTTTTTTAAAATGCTTCCTCTTTTCAAAAAATCACACAATAGGGTATTAAATAGTTGTTTATTTTCTCTTTATTTAATCACCATTTCAACAAAACATCACATGCACAATATTTCATTTAAAATGCTTCCTCTTTTTACAAAATCACAAAATAGGGTTTGAAATAGTTGTTTATTATCTCTCTATCTAATCACCATTTCAACAAAACATCACATGCACAATATTTCATTTAAAATGCTTCCTCTTTTTACAAAATCACAAAATAGGGTTTGAAATAGTTGTTTATTATCTCTCTATCTAATCACCATTTCAACAAAACATCACATGCACAATATTTCATTTAAAATTGCTGAAACCAATGAGTTTTTAGAGAGCGCCCTCTTGATTTTTAACGTCTCTTTTTGAATGATAACAGGCTTTTTACTTAGTCATTTGTAATTGTTTATTCCTTTCAATGTAATGTAATGGTGCAGGTTTTGGTTACTAAAATTCAGTTTGACCAAAACTGTACTCTCTTCACCAAAACTCAACTATCCCTTTAATCACTTTCACCATCATAATAATCTTCTTCACCATTGGCTTATCAGTACCATAAGTCATTGAACATAGCAGCTCCCACATGTAGTGTAATACAGAGATTAGGACGTGTTGTCATGGTCAAATACTTAAAATTTGTCACTTCAATTCATCTATCTTCATAATCACTTTCATCTAATTTCTCAATGTTTAATCATCACCACAATGACCTTCAATTCATCAGTACTTTTTCAACTACCTTATATAGAACATCATCTTAATGATCATGATGATGATCATCACCACCACTTTAACCATCATAAACATCAACGTCATCAGCATCATAATCATCATCATCATCATCATCAACCATCAAAATTACCATCATCATCATCACCATCATCATCATAATCATAATCACCACCATCACCACCACCACCATCACAACGACCACCACTACCACCATCATCATAATTTTTGTACTACTTACCTTATCGTCAATGGTGTCAAACTTGGTGAGGACGATTCCATCGATGAGGCGGGGGTCATCAGAGTCCGAGTAGTCGGCCAGGGCATGGTTGAACTTAGTCAGCTGGTCGACGGCTTCATTGCCGACCAGAGCCTCTCCAACAAACAGAACCAGGTCTGGACGGTTCACCTTGATCAACTACAACAAAGCAAACAAATAATACTTATTAATTATTAAATTTATGAAACATTTTATTTAGCTAAGGTTGCCACTTCAGTGACCAAGAGGCCTTATCCACCAGGCCCTGCATATGATTAAATAGTTACTTGTACCCTACTCCATTCTATGTATGCCAAGTGCAGCAGGGATCATTATGTATAATCAGTGGTGTAGTGCTGCCACCAAATAATAATAAAAAGCATAAGGAAACTAGAAATTGCGCGCTCGGCGGGTCGCGCAGCCGAGCACATGTATCCCCCGAACCAATTGCATTGCACTTTTGTGGAGTTACCTTCTCACATACACAGAGCTGATTGTGTGATTGTATGAGTTATGCGTACATGTACGCTATACGATCTCAGAACCGATTCTTCTCGGAACCGAGACATGGGTATGGAATCAGAATCGACTCCAAGCTGGGGCAGAACCGCCCAAGCCTACTTCATACCAAATAAGAAAATAATCGGACAAGAACTCGGACCTGTAGAGCGGTCACAAGGTAATCTTAACTATTTCTTTATATCATGGTTACCATGGCAACCATGAATCCGCCCCACACCAAAATCAATAGGCTTCATCCTCTTTCCTTAATACACCTTCATACCAAATAAGAAAATGATCGGACAAGAACTCGGACCTGTAGAGCGTTCACATGGTAATCTTAACTATTTCTTTATATCATGGTTATCATGGTTACCATGGCAACCAGGACTCCGCCCCACACCAAAATCAATAGGCTTCATCCTCTTTCCTTAATACACCTTCATACCAAATTAGAAAATGATCAGACAAGAACTCGGATCTATAGAGCGTTCACAAGGTAATCTTAACTATTTCTTTATATCATGGTCACCATGGCAACCAGGAATCCGCCCCACACCAAAATCAAAAGGCTTCATCCTCTTTCCTTAATACACCTTCATACCAAATTAGAAAATGATCGGACAAGAACTCGGACCTGTAGAGCGTTCACAAGGTAATCTTAACTATTTCTTTATATCATGGTTACCATGGCAACCAGGACTCCGCCCCACACCAAAATCAATAGGCTTCATCCTCTTTCCTTAAGACACCTTCATACCAAATTAGAAAATGATCGGACAAGAACTCGGACCTGTAGAGCGTTCACAAGGTAATCTTAACTATTTCTTTATATCATGGTTACCATGGCAACCAGGACTCCGCCCCACACCAAAATCTAAAGGCTTCATCCTCTTTCCTTAAGACACCTTCATACCAAATTAGAAAATGATCAGACAAGAACTCGGACCTGTAGAGCGTTCACAAGGTAATATTAACTATTTATTTATATCATGGTTACCATGGCAACCAGGACTCCGCCCCACACCAAAATCAATAGGCTTCATCCTCTTTCCTTAATACACCTTCATACCAAATTAGAAAATGATCGGACAAGAACTCGGACCTGTAGAGCGTTCACAAGGTAATCTTAACTATTTCTTTATATCATGGTTACCATGGCAACCAGGACTCCGCCCCACACCAAAATCAATAGGCTTCATCCTCTTTCCTTAATACACCTTCATACCAAATTAGAAAATGATCGGACAAGAACTCGGACCTGTAGAGCGTTCACAAGGTAATCTTAACTATTTCTTTATATCATGGTTACCATGGCAACCAGGGCTCCGCCCCACACCAAAATCAATAGGCTTCATCCTCTTTCCTTAATACACCTTCATACCAAATTAGAAAATGATCGGACAAGAACTCGGACCTGTAGAGCGTTCACAAGGTAATCTTAACTATTTCTTTATATCATGGTTACCATGGCAACCAGGACTCCGCCCCACACCAAAATCAATAGGCTTCATCCTCTTTCCTTAATACACCTTCATACCAAATTAGAAAATGATCGGACAAGAACTCGGACCTGTAGAGCGTTCACAAGGTAATCTTAACTATTTCTTTATATCATGGTTACCATGGCAACCAGGACTCCGCCCCACACCAAAATCAATAGGCTTCATCCTCTTTCCTTAAGACACCTTCATACCAAATTAGAAAATGATCGGACAAGAACTCGGACCTGTAGAGCGTTCACAAGGTAATCTTAACTATTTCTTTATATCATGGTTACCATGGCAACCAGGACTCCGCCCCACACCAAAATCAATAGGCTTCATCCTCTTTCCTTAATACACCTTCATACCAAATTAAAAAATGATCGGACAAGAACTCGGCCCTGTAGAGCGTTCACAAGGTAATCTTAACTATTTCTTTATATCATGGTTACCATGGCAACCAGGACTCCGCCCCACACCAAAATCAATAGGCTTCATCCTCTTTCCTTAATACACCTTCATACCAAATTAGAAAATGATCGGACAAGAACTCGGACCTGTAGAGCGTTCACAAGAAAATCTCTGCGGCGGACGCGGCGGCGGCGGCGGCGGCGGCGGCGGCGGCGGCGGCGGCGGCGGCGGCGGCGGCGGCGGCGGCGGCGCGACGAGGCCAAATCCATAGTATCCCCCGAAGTGGTTCGGGGGATACAATAAATGAAAAAAACTGCTGAAAACTGATATCCGCTCTAAAGGCATGTGTATTAAAAATGTAAGTCAATGGAGCAGCGAGCTTTCTAATCTGGCAGATCCCTTGTCTATAGGCAGAGATAAATGACAACTACTGTACTTCAATATGAAATTATACACATAAACAGCTGTATAGACTAAGGATCTGCCAGATTTGTGTTTTCAAGATCTTATGGTGAACGGACATTCTCCTTTATTGGACCGTATTTATGGAACGCTCTGCCTCACTGGGTCAAGAACTCTTCCTCAATTGACTCATTCAAAGATAATCTAAAATATCATCTCTTCAAACAACATTATCAGTCATAGCTCAACCACTCTCTATTTCTTTACTTCGTATACTCTAATTTCCTTTTCTAAAGCGCTTAGAGGCTTGTTTGCATTAATTAAGCACTATATAAATTTGTCATATTATTATTATTATTATTATTTGAAAGCTCACGGCTACATTGACTTACAAAAAGCATAAGGGGGTAATGTTTAAAGATATACTATATGGTGTGCCCCCCCCCCCCCCCCCCCACCTACATTACTCAGTTACACTGTACCCTGAAGACTTCCAGCAACAAACTAGTAATGAAAGGAACAGTCAAACCTGTGTAAAGAGACCGATACAGGGCAACAAGAATATAGTGGCCACTGCAAACAGGTGACCTCTGAAGACAGATTAAACTATACTGTTTTCCTCTGTAAGGGATCACTTTCGTGACCACTATAAGCAAGTTGGCTGCTATAGGCAGGTGGTGACGAGGACAGGCTTGACTGTATTGACAAAACAAAATTATATAACTTTACCTTGGATAGAGCCCTCATAAGAGGTTCGTTGTCCTGCATGCGCCCAGCTGTGTCAATGAGGACCACATCAAAACGATAGTCCCGGGCTGCAACAGCAAGTATAAAGGAAAAGATTCTTATATTAATACTTTGATCAATCTACAAACCTTATTTTATAGTACACAGTACTTGACAATCATTGTAATTTAATTTGTGATGACGATAACATGGAGAGATCAAACAAAATTAATTAGTTATAATCTTAGCTTATTTGAGAGCTTGCATTATAGTAATGTCCAGACTATCCTTCAAATATCCCTTACAACCCCCAAAAAAACTTTTTTTTCACGAGGGCTATTTTGACAATTTTGAGGACAAAAATCGCCCTGGTGAAAATGTTTGTTTTTTTCCGCCCCCGTGTCGTGGCTCATAGTGGCGATTTCCAAGGTCACGGGGGTGATTCGCCCGTCGCCTCCGTGTATTTTTTGCACTGATCCCTATCATACAGTTGAACATGTGTGCATGGCATTTATATGACATATATCTAAAACATGACTCGTACACTAACCCTAACTGACACTCAACCAAACCCAAAACCATTGCACATGAATAAGAAATACTTACCAAACTTGATGGATTCCATGGCAATGCCTGCAGCATCCTTTCCATACCCCTTCTCATACAGTTGAACGGCCGGCTGGCCCCCATGATTTTCCGGAGGATGCAGGGCGTTCAGATGGCGCATGTGGGTGCGGAGCTGCTCCACGGCACCGGCGCGGAACGTGTCGCAGGCGGCGATCAGCACACGGAACCCGTTCTCAATCAGCCAGAAACAAATCTGTACAGAAAAAAAATATTTCCATAAAAACAGTGAAGTATGACAGAACAACCCCAAAACAACATGGCAACTTAGCAAAAGTTCATCATCCTTATCCTCGTAGTCATCATCATCATCATCTTTGTCATCTTCGTCATCATCCTCAACGTCATCATCATCATCATCATCATCGTCATCACCATCATTTATCATCATCACCATCATCATCGTCATCACCATCATCATCGTCATCATCTTCATCCTCATCATCATCGTCATCACCATCATCATCATCATCATCATCATCTTCAAAATCATCATCATCTTCATCATTGTCACCTCCATCATCATCACCATCACCATCATTATCGTCATCGTCATGGCCATCGTCATCATCATCATCATCATCATCATCACCATCACCATCACTATCATCATTATCGTCATCGTCATCGTAATCATCATCATCATCTAACGTACCTTGGCCAAATTAGTGGATTTGCCGACCCCGTTCACTCCGCAGAAGGTGATGGCAAATGGTTTGTTGCGGGACTTGGCCTCCAGGGCATCGCGGAGGATGTCAACACGTCGCCGTGGCGACAGGATCTGCACCAGCGACTCCTGGAGAGCCTCCTTCACCACAGATGTCACCCCTGCAAGGATAATAAGGGTTTCCAAATTAACTTGCGCTGCTCCACGTTTCACATAGGCCTGGGACAACTATTTGAATACTAAAATAATTGTGATAGGTGAACAGCTGTTGGTAATTCTAATATGACTCGTTATACTATTTGAATATTTACATACTACAACAAAGAAATAATGGTGGTGTGCACCCTACAGTTACCGTTTATGTTTAAAGGGATCTAGTAACTTTGTTGACATGTGCAAAAAGTGATGAATGGTTGATGCAATGTATATTGTTGTCATCTCATATGTCCACAGGGTATTATGTGAACATTTCAAGTCAAATGGACATTGTATGGCCAAGTAATGAGCGAAAATGCAAAGTGATATTCAGTAACTCACTGCACTCACTTTGTACACAGAAGAAAAACTCGCTCGGAGTTTTTCTTATCTGAATACTTCAATCATACATATCTTTGTAACGAAAGGGAAATTTGAAAAACCGAAACCTGTCCCGTGATTTATTGTTAATACGAATACAACAAGGTATAAGGGAACCGCTAGAATTAGAATTTTATTTTGAGGATTTAGACAATGTTACTAAGTCCCTTTAATGTATGTTTAAAGGGATCTAGTAACTTTGTTGAGATGTGCAAAAACTGATGAATGGTTGATGCAATGTATACTGTTGTTATCTCATATGTCCTCAGGGTATTGTGTGAAAATTTCAGGTCAAATGGACAATGTATGGCCAAGTAATGAGCGAAAATGCAAAGTGATATTGGGTGATATTCACCAACTCACTGCATTCACTTTGTACATGGATGAAAATCTCGCCCGGAGATTTTCTTATCTAAATACTTCAATCATACATATCTTTGTAATGAGAGGGAAATTTGAAAAACCGAAAGCTGTCCCATGATTTTATTGTTAATACGAATACAACAAGGTATAAAGGAACCGCTAGAATTACAATTTTATTTTGAGGATTTGGACAATGTTACTAAGTCCCTTTAAAGGGTACCACCACCCAAAAATAATAATCTTTTTATAGAAAGGTAACATCTTTAGTATTCCATTCCTTCAATAAGTTCACAAAAATATGTTTTCAGAAAAAAAAATATAACTGGAAAACGCATCACATTCTCAGCCATGCGGTCATGCGGTCTGAATGCGCAGACTATTATGCGAGCAGAGGCAGCGGCGCTCTATGCAGAGCGAACGAATCATCCGGGATTCTATTGACGTACGCGTGAATTGCATTGGCGCACTCGCAAATGCCTGGCCCGTGTGGAACCACGAGATAGCCGTGGTTCCGTAAGTGGTGGAAATTAATTGCTTTGTTTATGAATTACACAACCCTTTGCAAAATGTTGGGTATCTATTTGATATCACAAAACGGTACCAAAACATATAATAATGTGTTGTCCTTTGCCTGGTGGTCCCCTTTAATAACTATTTTTTAATATAAATATTTAAAGATGTGATTGAATCACAGAATTATCATCAGATTGAAGGCATTTTTTAGAGTTTGTTCTGTTAAGTTGTGTCATATTATATTTTAAATGATCCACAGCAATATATAATTAGTAAGAGTACATGTATGTCCGTGCTCCACATTACTTTAATCGAATACATCTTAGTTCAAATATTTGAATGGCAAAATAGGTATACTGTATGTGACAGGCCTAGTTTAAAATATGCGTTTTGAAATGCCAAAACACGTTAAAATGCTTAACCCTTTTCAGTGTCATTGGTCAAATCAAATCCCAATATTTTATTGAGATATCATTATGATCATGGCGAATGTTGAAATCTTTTACTTGCGTAAACAGGCAAAGAAAAGGTGTCGACATGGTTTGAAACATAAATACAAATGATTATAATGCAACATGATACACTAAGATTTTTTACTTTCATGCCAAAACCACTAAACCCACTCACTTTCAAATGTGCCCAGGACTTTTCCCTCAAGTTTTGTCGCCACAGACTCGCACAACTTCTCCGCAATGTCACAGGCAACGTTCTTGGCTGGTAAGATAATAATGATGAAAGAGAAAAAAACATGAATTCACCACTTACGACCATTACTGATTATGGTATTACATGAATTCTCAATAGATCTTAGCCAACATATTTTCAACGCTAGTCCTGAGTGATTAATAATACAATTTCAAGCATAAACTTGTACAGAACATGGAAAATTGCAAGCCTTTAGCCTGTAGAAGTATTGGAATAATAAGGACTTGTGTGAATGGATGAGGGATGCAAAACGTCCAATACAACTATACAATGCAGGCATAGGTAAAATAGATTTTAAACAATACAACTTCAAAACTTAATAATAAGCATGTGCAGCAAATTATGTAGTATGAATGCTAGTGAAAAAAGAAAATGTGACAAAAAAAGGCATCTTAAGTATCATTTCAAATGGCTTACCACTAAATTTGTATCCTGTACGAAATAAAGAAACCATAAACAAATGGAATTATTTCCATTCATAATGATGAATTATCATCATTATCAACTTCAGGTGGCGCTGTAGTGCACCGCTGTGGTCTTCAAGAGACCACGCCATATAACACTTTTTGCGGAGTGTTTTGCACCCTTCATTCCATCTCCAGACACTCCCTTTATATCACCATTCCAAGATGAATTATAATTGACGTAAAAAATAGAGACAAAATGTGACCGGCTACAGCAAAACCCTGCACTTGTCAGTAATTCACGTTTTGAAGAAATAGGCATTTCAAGTTCACATAATGTGTGTCAAAGATTGTAAAATTGAAACAGTCATATCTTCACCAATTATTGTCGAATTTGTTAGAACAAAGCATGAAATGAGAGCTTGTGATGAGGCCTTTCTAATGGTATGAAAATCTAAATTTTTATTTTTACCGACAAGACTAGTGCAGGGTTTTGCTATAGCCAGTCACAAATAACAAGGCATGTTGCTTACCAGTCAGATGGTCTCTCATTTTGTCCAGGACAGGGGCCATGGATTCCTTGTCCAGGGTCTTGGATCCGACCAGACCACGAAACATGTTGAACATGCCGAACCCTCTTTTCTTTGGAGCGGCCCTGAAGAAAACGGAAAGAAATGGTAAATTACAATGATAATGGCAGTGGTACAAAACAAAGATAGTCAGTGCATCCTCTTATGTATCAAAACATTGCGTGAATACAAACAGTCACTTCAGTGATTAGGAGAACCTGACCAGATGTGAACTAAATGAACAAATATGAGCAAAATAAATTGTGATTGGTACAAAAATTAGTTTGTCAATTGCGTTCATCTCCATAAACATCACATGGATATTAATAGATACAGTTGTTTACTTTCTTTGATGGGTTGCTAGCTCAGTGATCACACAGTTCTTTACTTTCTTTGATGGGTTGCTAGCTCAGTGATTTAATATCACCAGCTAAAACAAGCACTTTTAAGGTCCCCCTTGGTTGGTCTTTACAGACAAGTTTGACTGTATAATGTCAATACATTTTAAAATGCAAAAGGTGCACACTCACTGCTGTTTGGTCTTCTTGATTTGCTCTCCACCTCCAATCTCTTCATTCTCCTCTTCCTCCTCCTCCTCCTCCTCCTCCTCGTCATCTTCATAATTTGGTCCATCAATATTTGGAAGTTCTCCTTGCATCGTGCCAACCCAAGCAGACTGCGAATTGGAAAATGATTTTTGATTAAAAATATACAAGTATGTTAGTTTTCAATGAATAAGCTTTATAGCCCGGTCACATATCAACGGATTGCGTAAACGGACGTCAAACGTAGAGCTTAATTTTCCATCCGTTTGTCTCCGTTCGTATGCGTTTCTTGTCCGTTCCTTGTCCGATGATGTACGTTGTTATGTCGTTATGTTTTGTACATAAAGCAATGGAGACGACTTTCATCACCGGATAATTTCATTTCGCAAATTTTCTATTTGTTGGGCATTCGTTTCCGCTATCCGTTGATATCTGACCGGGCCATTAGTAGTTGTGGGTTGAAAAAGTAGAACTCACTTCACCATCACAAATGCTTAATGAAATACATAGGTGGCCACTTATCCAAGTCGTTTAAAATACATCAGTTACTACCCTAAGTGCTTAAAACAAACTAGAAGGTACACATTTGAAACCTTTTTTTTTTCATTTCAAATAATAATATTCCAACAGCATCAACATTTTGTTGTCACGGAGATGTCCCAGGTGTGCGTTTATGGAGAACAATTATTGTAACACTAAAATGAAACATATCCAACATTTAACCTTGGGTGTAAATCACCAAAGACTTTTCTTTTTAAAAAACCCCAAGCAATTCCATGGGAAAGTGGACAAATATTGACAAAAAGCTATATTTCAAATCTTATCTCATTTTGTTCTAAATTATTTTGTTCTTCCTAAATCATGATCTTGTAATATTATGTTATTATCCCACAGGTTTTTGTTCTTCTTTTTAACATTGCAGGCGAATCAAATTATCCATACCTCATCTTTAATATCAAACTCCTTCTCTGCGTCCTGTTTCTCGCCCAGCCCGTTAGTTGGAGGCTTGTCGCTCCAGTCCAGTGAACCTGCATCCTTAGTAGAACCCCCTAGACCCCATCTAGTAGCCTGCTTTGGTTTCTTGCCTGGCTTGGTGGTAGTAGCTGCCACTGGTTTCCTGTTTGTAGTAATAATAATAATATACTTGATTTATATAGCGCCTAATATGATTGATAATCATCTCTAAGCGCTTTACAATGATAATATTATCCCCTGTCATCCGATACAATGCAAACCAGCACACACTGTGTGCACCATCTCCACTCCCTGGGGAGCATTCCTTCCAAGCGGCTCTTGGGCATTGAGAAGACAAATTATTGACAAATGACAAATTATAAAGATTACAATCTGTTAATTTGTGTGCTTTTCATGTTGGCCCATTCATCAGATTGCTCTTACTCATGTAAGCATGCAAAAGCACCTAGATGGCTAGACCACATCTAGTAGCCTGCTTTGGTTTCTTGCCTGGCTTGGTGGTAGAACATGTAGCTGCTACTGGTTTCCTGTTTATAATGACAAATAAAGATAATACTTTATCAACATTTGTGTCTTCCCACTTCAGAGTTCAGAGTATCACCATCATCATAATTATTACCACCCCATCTTCATCATCATTATCATCACCATCATAATAATAATAATATCCTTGATTTATATAGCGCCTATCACGATTGATAATCATCTCTAAGCCCTTTACAATTATTTTATTACCCCGGTCATCGGACCCATTCTGCAATCAATCCATCACACAAAGTGCATGCTTTCCACTCCCTGGGGAGCATTCTATTCTAGCCATGGGCAACCTTGTAGGCGCACACAATGCTAATGCTTATCATCATCATTATAATCATCTTCATCATCATCAACACCGCCATCACCATCATCACCGCTATCGCCATTGCCGTCACCATCTGAATCGCCAGCCCAATAATCAGCATCATCACCATCACCATCATCATCAACACCATCATCACCATCATCATCATCATCATCATCATCACCATCACCATCATCATCACCATCATCATCACCATCATCACCATCATCGTCATCATCATCATCATCATCATCATCACCATCACCATCACCATCATGTTGTGCTGAATGTTATCCTCATCTAGAGTTCCGCTGTTGATAGTTTTTGGTTTGCTTGGCCGTTTGGCTGGCTTGCTGATCATTATTATTGGTAATACCACCATTACAACAACTTTTTACATTTGTGACCGGCTATAGCAAAACCCCGGCACTTGTCGGTAAAAATTCAAAATGCAGATTTCCAAACCATTAGAACGGCCTCATCACAAGCTTTCATTTGATGCTTTGTTCTAACTAATTGGTCAATAATTGGTGAAGATTTGATTGTTTCAATTTTACAATCGCTGGTCTTTTATACACATTGTGTGAACTTAAAATGCCAATTTCTTCAAAACATGAATAACCGACAAGTGCCGGGTTTTGCTATAGCCAGTCACATTTATCCCCATAGTCATAGCAATAATAATCATCGACTTACGGAGATTTTTCCACCTTCTTGGGCTTGTTCCTGTTGAAAAACTTCTCCCTGTTACGTTGCAGGGTTTCCTCGTCTAGTGCCGCGCTGTTCACAGTTTCTGGTTGGATGGCTGGCTGCTTGGCTGGCTTGGCTGGGGACTTGGGGATTGGCTTTTCTTTTCCTAAAAAAAGGAATTTCATAAGAAGCAAAACTTTGTATTTTTGTTTGTTTGCGAACACTACCACAAAAATTGCTTACAGATTCAAATGGGGCAAACACCCAAAGTACAACACAGGCTTAAAGGGTACCACCACCCCAACAACATATTCTTATGAATGAAAGGTAACATCTTTAGTAGTCCATTCCATCAACAAGTTCACAAAAATATGTTTTCCGAAGAAAAAAATATACAATTGGAAAACGCAGATCACCATTCTAATGCATGCGTTCATGGGTCTGCATGTACGAAGACTACTTTGTCCTGAGCGACGAATCGTCCGGGATTCTATTGTCTCCAAACGTACGCGATTAATAGCATTGGCGCACTCGCAAATGTTTGGCTCGTACGGAACCAGGAAATAAGAGTGGTTCCGTAAGTGGCTGTAATTAATTGCTTTCTTTATGAATTACACAACCCTTTGCAAAATGTTGGATATCTATTTGATATCACAAAATGGTACCAAAACATATAACTATGCGTTGTTCTTTGCCTGGTGGTCCCCTTTAAATGTTATTTATTATATTTCATTCATTTCATTTAAACAATGTTTTGGGTCGTTGGTTCGCTTTAAACTTACCTGTTTTCTTGGCTTTGTTGGTCGCATTCTTCTCCTCCTTACTTGGATCTATGATCATGGATCCAACAGTTTTCTTCGACTTCTGAGATTCATCATAACTCCGCATCTAAGAAACAAAATACAGAAAACAAATAAATACATTAACCAAAGTAAACTATTTTTACATGTTTTACAATTGAATTTACATCACCATGTTCATGATGAATATGTTCATGTGAGTTAAAGGGACCAAAATTCCAATCACGTACTATTAAAGGACTAACTTAGGTAGATGTTTGCTTAGCTTATATTGCTTCTTCTCACTTCTCCTAGGAAATGTTGGAAATCATGGCTGAAATTGTATTGGCAAAATATCCTCATACTTCTACACTCCTATAATATAAAATCATAATAAAACAATTATTATTATTGTTCACCTGTTTCCCTTTCTTAGCTGACAGCACGGGCGTTGATCCTTACATAATACCTATTCATCAGGGGGGGGGGATCAATGAATAGATCCTCCCCCCTGATAAATAGGTAACAGATCCACGCCCATGGCTGACAGTTCCTCTCTGCTTCCTTCAGGACGCGTTGGAAACCATCGATGATGACGAATAGGCTGAATATCCTGTGCACAGCTCTTCAATTCATCCTTGTATTTGTCCCACAAATTATACTCAAGGCGTTACAAACTACATCGTATGTATGTACTGGAATCACGTATAATACCATGATTCTCAGGACTAATTGTTCTTACTTGGCTGATACTTTGGTTCTCTCTGCCTACATCATGACAAGATGGACATCATATCCCGCAGGTCTTCATTTCATCCTTGTGCTTATCCCATAAATTATATTCTAAAGGGATCTAAGGCTGTTGACGAGTCACGGGTACCCGGGTCCCGCCGAAAAATGTTGAGTCCCGGGCGCAAAAATCGATACTCGATATCCCGAAAAAAAAGCAAAAGTCCCCTTTTTGAACGCCCGAGTTATCTGCCCACTCCCATTTTCTTTTCTGTCCTTTTGTGTTCATGCACTCTGTAATAATATGCTAGTTATCATTCAGTTCATTATAAACTCATGAGATGCAATGTATTAAACCATGTTTTCCCAGCGGCGTGACATGCCGATAGCGAAATCAACAAATGGGTAAATTTCGGGTGCCCGTGACTCGCCCGAAAAATTATCGCGAGTCCCGGGAGGGAAATACTCCCGAAATCGACACCACTAAAGGGATCTAGTAACATTGTCCAAAATCCTCAAAATCCAATTTGAATTCTAGCGGTTCCCTCATACCTTGTTGTATTTGTATTAACTATAGAAGCATGGGACAGGGTTTTTTTCTTCTTTTTTTCCCCTTTTCATTAAAAAGATATTTAGGATTGAAGTGTTCAGATGTTAAACTATCCACTGGATAGTCGGGCCAAAGCCAAAAGTAGTCAACCCAAGGGCACAAATTTCAAATTGAAAAAGTAATTTTCTTTCATGTATGATAGGAAAGGTGAGTATCTGCAGTTTCCGGAACTGTGTTCGGCTAAGCATACCGTCTCTCGGATTTCCTGTAATACACTTTTAAATAATGAAAAGCGCCCTCACAGCGCGACGGGACGGAATTTTGAAAAATTTGATTTATAAAAAAACTAAGATTCATTCTAGAAATATAGAAGTGTTTTTGGATAGCTCATGCATAGGACAATTGTACCACCTACATTTCGTATAATACTGCCCTCTTTAGTTGGGCAAAAAATTGCCTTATTCTGACATTTTTCCGTCCCGTCGCGTTTTGACATCTATTTTTTAGCGTCACTAAATATTAGAGCAGTTATTTATTGCCATCTTCTCTGAAGTATCAATCAATTCATGCCCGAACACTTCTATGAGGTTAGAATTTCATTTCCTCTTTCCAGAAAAATTCTACGAGGCTTTGACATTTTCGCGACGGGACGGAAATTGCGCGACGGGACGGAATTTTAATCCAGATTAAATCCCATTTTCAATGCAATTTCATCACAAATTTTCTTTCTTCTGTATAGTTGAAAGAGAATAAAAAACAGTTTCATGTATTTTTGCTTTAAAATGAACTAATTTGCTAATTAACTAAAATTTATTTTGAGAGGAAAATATTCACATTATTTGGGTGGGAATCCTCCTCCATAAGCTATGTACAGCAGTGCTTCCACACCTACTATAAATATTTTTTCAGATTTTTTTTAAATTCAGTTTATTTTGAAATCCAAGCAGCAAATGATAAAAAAATGCTATTTTAGCTTGTAGTAATATACTTTTTATCTTAAAACATTAATACATCTTTAAAAAAAAGGAAATAAATTTGTATAAAAAAAAAATGCCATTTGTTTTGTACATGGTCCAATGGGTAAAATTTGTAATTTTCTCTTTTTACTGTGATATCAATACTAAATATGCTTAAAACTATTTTGTATTGGCCATTAGGTGAAATAAATGTTTAAAATGGCAAAAAAATTCATGAGGGATTGAAAATTATTGCAATTGAAAAATTTGCCATTTGTTTTGTACATGACCAAATTTCCGTCCCGTCGCGTTTCCGTCCCGTCGCACCGACACCACATTACAAAAATGAAATTTTAAAAAAAATTATTGATAAGGAAGCTTAGCTTTTTCTTGTGTTGAGACTGAACATTCATACCTTTCTTATGATGCATGGCAGGATTTAACTAGGATTTTACTTTTGATAGAAAACAACATTGTTTGCAAAACAAAAAATTGTGTCATTCTATCGTTCCGTCCCGTCGCGCTTCAAAAACATGTAGTTACCATGGCAACAGACTCATAAATTTTTCAAATTTTCTGTTTGATAATATTCATCACTTTACCCTGTCCATGTAACAACCAAATTTTATCCAGTCACATCTTTATTTTTGTTTGTATGATCAAAATAGCTATCAAATTCCGTCCCGTCGCATTTGCCCATACTTTTGGCTTTGGCCCAGTCGTAACCATGTACAAAATCAGTGCAGAAAGTTAGTGAAGATCACTTTGCATTTTTACTCATTTCTTGGCCACATAACGTCCATTTAACTTTTAAATTGTCACACAACACCCAGTGGACATATCAACCACTCATCACTTTTTGCAAATGTCAACAAAGTTACTAGATCCCTTTAAAATCAGATCAGTACAAGAATGATTCTCATGAATAAATTGTCTTTACCTGTTTCCCTAGCTTAGCTGTTGTTACTTTGTTTTTCTCCGCATCCTTCAAGACGCGTTGGAAGTCATCGCTGAAGTCGAATTGGCCGAATATCCTGCCGCTCTTCAATACATCCTTGTATTTATCCCTGAACTCTTGATGAATGTCATCAAGGAACTTGTCTATGTACGACAGCGATAGTATATTTTGATAGGCAACCTGAAACAAAAAAATATATCAACGGAGAGGAAAAGTTGTTAAAATGTAAAATGTAAAGTGTCAAATATTGCCCAAAATGACATTTGAGACTTGTAAGATATGTCCGAATGATGTGGGAAAGTTTCATTGAAAAAGAACACTGCTTTCCTGGTTAAAAAAGCGAAAATATGCATCAGCTTTTACAATGGACCTTTATTAGGTTTATGACCGTTAACGCTTTTGAGCTGAATGATAGATATCGTCATACTAAAGGGGCATTTGAAAAAATATAACCCTATTTTATTCTTCTCTGACCATAAGCTTAACAACACGGTAGAATAGAAACGAGGAAGCTCCAAGTAATTTTCGTGGAGTTAGACACTTTACAGGCATCCCTTTAATATTTAACTTCTGACTAGCTGCATTCATTAATGAGCATTATTATAAACAAATATAAAGAGGGTATGTTTGCTCATCTAGATCATACATGTTCAATTTCAAAGCTTCTGACTAACAGGCATTGAATAGTTTCTGGAAAGTACTGCTTCCGGCTTCTAGCTTCCAGCTCAGTGGTTAGAGCACTAGACTAGTAATCTAGACCCAAGCAAGCCCATTTTCCTTTGCTAAATTTCATTCATGTATTACTTTTGTCTGGCTAGTTTCCTCGACATGAAATTTACCAACAAGTAGCATGCATTCCTGTTTTTAACTAGGTTTCAAAAAAAGATGAATAATCATTATGTTTGAATTGATTTTAGAATTAGGAATGAAATACCTATAAAAAAAAAGGGACAATGTGATATACATGTAGAGCAAAGACGAAAAGGGGGGGGGGGGGGGGTGAAATAATTGAATGCGAGATATGTTTTTTACTACGTGAGCAACCACTGATTGACGTTTTACAACTTAGAACATACATGTATAGCCAGGATTAATAGAAGGCAGAAAATGTATAGCATTTATATTTCTGTAATTTCCTGGGCATTCTCTACTCACGCGTGCCCACGACTTGGCATGTATGACTAAAAGAACCGATGTTCTACACTTACTGTAATGCATAGAGCAATTGGTTCTTTTGGTCACGCAAGTCAAGTCGTGGGCACACGTTAGTAGAGAATGCCATTTCCTGAGAGTGAGTCCAAACACAATTCAAACAGTTTATTCAGACCACCAACAGGACCTAAACGCATGTTTTATTCAAATTTAGATTTCTTTTTACAGAACTGTCAGAAGCACAACTCACCACAAAAATGAGTTCAAACTCATTGTCCAACTTGAACTTCAGAGAAAGGGACCCGTGGTTGAAAGAGTTGCTGCCTCCACGCTCCTAGAAAGAAGAAACAAACAAATATGAATTTAGCAAATTGAAATAAAGCAAGAATCAATAATCAGTGCACATTGAATTGTGTATTTTATGGAGGAACTCATTCACCTACATACACATATTAACCCATCAAGGATGAGAGCTATTTAAAGGCAAAGTTGATCATTACTTTCCTCTACAATTTGGCAACTCCTCATTTTGTTCTGCCTTTAAATGACATAAATATAGGTGGACAATATTTAGCAATTACAATTTAAGACAAATATGAAGCAACTATGCTGCACAGTTGCCAATTTGAACACTCAAAATCTGTTTTTGAAATATCACAATATGTTGCCAATGACACGTGGTGACGTGGACACGTGGTGACGTGAATGCGTGTTTTAAAGTCAAATACAGGGTTACGGTGGTGCGAAGTTTCAAGACTACCATACTCGGGGAAGAACTTCTTGAATCTTGGACTTGTTGATATGACAATGACATGGTTACGGAATCAGGCCGATATATTTACATGAATTGCGAGTTTAAAATTAAAATTGTAATGCTCGTTTCATTGAGATAATTACCGTAATTTTGTTGATCCTAGCCTTTTAGTTTTACTAATTAGTTTTAGAGGCCACTTTGAAAAACATTGACATTTTTATGCACGAAGTTTCAATACACCTTCATACTTTTCAACCTGTTCATCACATACATAATTCCGCATGTGTAGATCTACATTATTACATGTACAAATAATAGATTTCAATTGAGTCAATTGTCAAAAGTCCAACAAAAAAACATTCAAATTGCAAAAATACGATTCACTTTTAGTTTTACACCTTTTAAAAATTATTCTTGAAATCAAACTTAAACATGCAGTGTTTAATTACAGTGAGTTACAGCAATAAAACAATACGGCTTTAAATCGACCAAAGCAAAGGCAAAGTGACTGACACGTCATCCCACTTTTTACTTAGAGCGTGTCGGATTTCGAATACGGTTGCATCATTGCCAGTTCTCTATTGCGCAATACATTTACACTACGAAATCTGATCGAAATAAGGACGAATGAAATTGCAAATCTACGCCACATTTACTTACTTGAAGGATAACACTCTTGATCAGAGCGTTGACGGGGGTCCCAAAGGCTTGACATGTTCCTTGGAAATACCAAAGAACGATCCCTCCCTTGCTAAAAATCGTGAAAAGATCCAACATATTGTTCGTTCTGTGGATTCCTTTTCACGCTCAATCTGTAATATTGTGGTTGTATGGTGGCGTACAATGCACGTTCAAAAAACAAAACATTTTGATACGACATTCGGCGTTAAAAAAAATATATATTCAAACTGTACTTACAAAATAAAAAAAATTATAATGTTAAAAACTAATAGGCAAGTGTATTTCCTTCCATGGTATTAAGAACATGTATTATCCGCCTTGTATATCGATATTTAACTTGCATGCATTATGCGTTTCTACATTATGAAGCGAGAGAAAACAAATGGAGACTAATTGGTATACAAAATTAATTTCAATTTTCATTTTGCAATAATTATTTGATTGGTAAAACTAAATGGAAAATTGTTTTAGGTTCACAATATCACAATGAATAACAATTAATCAGATACATATGATAACAACATCTCAAAATCAATATTTCAAAGCACAATTTACATACATCGCCAGACACCATTAAAAACAAAGGACCGGTGTAGCCGAGTATCATTTCCAATTAGGGGTTTGTAATTTACCCAATTTGGTGACGGACACCCCCCTAACCCTAACCCCTAACCCTAACACCCAGCTAGCCACCTGACGTTGGGCCGATGTCGGAATTTGGTTGACGGATGTCGGCATATCGCCGTTGGCTCGAGGTTAAAATGTCCGCCAGCCCAACATCGTCACGACGTCATTTTTGTGATATATTGGCATAACGTCATTTTCCGACAATGGCCCAACATCATCTCATGACATGATGTTGGGCCATTGTCGGAAAATGACGTTCTGCCAATATATCACAAAAATGACGTCGTGACGATGTTGGGCTGGCGGACATTTTAACCTCGAGCCAACGGCGATATGCCGACATCCGGCAACCAAATTCCGACATCGGCCCAACGTCAGGTGGCTAGCTGGGCACTACACCCCCCCCCCCCCCCCCCCCCACCCCCACCCCCACTGAGAGGACTTTCAGCCAATTGTCTCGGTCTCGAAATATTTTGGCAGGTGGTCTCGGCCGCGAAAAATTGGTCTTTGCCCCCCTTAGGTATTTGCCCCCCTCCCCCCCCCCCCCCCAATCCCAAACTGCTTTTCGTAATCTTGAGCAAGAGGTGAGTCTGAGACTGCGAGGGAGCACAGCGACCAAGCCCGAAGGAGCAAAGCGAGTGAGCGGGGGGATGGTGTGGGAGGAGGGTGTCCCCCATCCCACGGTAGGGAGCTTTTGCATTTTGGCACTTGAAACTGAGCAATCTGGTGCAAATCAAAGAAGAAAAATCGGACTTGACGTAATGTACTATATGTGGATAAGACTAGTGCGTCATGATTTTACCAACTATAGAACACAAAAGTAATTTATTTCAGGAATAAAACAAGTTTGTATACAAAAATGCAATCTGAGTTATCATGTCTCAAGAAATATCCTTTTTTACTCACTGGTATCGAATTAGAAATAAGCCATGATTTTTTTTTTTTTTTTTAAGGGTGGGGGGGGGGGGGGGGGGCAAGAGCCCCCCAATTCCCCCCCCCCCCCCCCCCCCTCTCCAGCCCACCAGTTCGCCAGTGCCTCCCAAAGTCCGACCGCCGCGCCGCTTTGTACGCCACTGCTCCAGACTACTACTCCAGTTATCTCGGGAGGGTTTCTTTATTCATCCTGGTAGATTCGTTTAATTGCTGTATTTCTATGTTTAAACTCGAAATTAAATCTTAGAACTGTTACTCATGCATAGTTGAGTTGTGTAAAATTGTGATGATGTTATGATATTAAAGGAAATGGACTGTTTGTACTACAGTTTCTGGTTTTAAAGGCTGACATTGTCGAACTAAGTATTTGCACGATCGAGCTACCGTAATGCAATCCATGTTTCTTGCTTCATAGGGATATGCCATATTCATTGCCAACCTAACATAATATTTTCTCATCGATTGATTGAGCGCGTACAAACATAACCTGATGACCTGGGCGAAATGAAATTGACCTCGACAGCGAAGTACAATACCATAAAAGGCACACCTTATTCGTAATTCAGGATAGGTCATCGGGCTCACAAGGTGAACATATCTTTACCGTTCATTTTTTATATAGGTGCCTGAAATGGTCATGTTTATCTCGCGAACTGCATGATTTTTGCCGAAATAATGTGTCCATTCCCAACCATCATGATTTTGGTAATAAGGAGGGGGGGGGGGGGGGGGGGGGGGTCGAGGGGCATGTGCCCCCAGACAACACCCTCCCCTAGTTAAAAGCTACGCCCCTTGCCATACATAACTGTACATTATACATTGAAACGATTTCGGGCAAAACCATTGTAAAATTTTAGCCAAATTAAGATATCATTTTATTCGGGCAGAATATTACTTCATACTCGTTCGGATCTTATGGTCCTAGTGAAATGCATGTGTTGCCGTTATACGACCCACGCTGGACAAAAAAATACATTAGCTTTAAATTATGCATGCCTTATTAATCAGGGATTTTAAAGCTTACGAGATTCATTTCCGTAATTAATTCACACCATGCGGTCGTGTTTAGAAAAGCGTAAAAATAACATAAAACATGTAAATTGTGACAATTCTCTGTTAACGTTTGAATGGAATATTTCACAATTATTTTCATAAAGGGCCAAATTCCGGTGGCGCATGTTATTATAGTTCATCCTGTGAGAAAATAGTATTATCGACTCCCCCCCCCCACCCCCCCCCCTCCCCCACCCCCCCCCCCTCCCCCACCCCAACCCCGGTCTTTTATGCATAGCCAATGTCAAGCAGGGTTGTATCCATTCTTTACAATTCACGGATAAGTTATGATAACTCTTTCCATTTCATTGTCGAGAATACAATCTAAATGATAACATACAATTACAAAGGTATTCTATATACCTGTTGTATGATAATGTAGCCTGCATTTTCCAAATGGCCATCCCCGGTGCTAAAATGTGTACACCGTGTTAATTAATAGGGTGCAGTGGTGCAATATCCGCGCATATTGGCCCGTATTCACAAAGGAGGTTTGTATACAAACCCCGGTTCAAACCGCGGTTTACATCTATGGAATGCCAATTGTAAACTGATGGAGAGAGAATGTGTACCATCAACATTATTAACAAGTAAGGAATTTACATTCTCTCTCCATCAGTTTACAATTGGCATTCCATAGATGTAAACCGCGGTTTGAACCGGGGTTTGTACAAACCTCCTTTGTGAATTACGGGCCAATATGTCTTGTCTCAAACGAATTAACCTGCTCGCCCCTGTACTGCAAACCTCATAGAGTTATTGTGCCATTAATACCACGTTTCCATTGGCAATGAGTTAAAGAGATCCATAACATCAAACGATTTTTCAAAAAGGTGATAAACATGATGACACCTTCAACCATAATAATAACAATAATACGATGTTATCGTAGGAATCTTCTGAATGATGACTGTGTGAACTTTTCATAGAAAACGGCCGGTGTCACTTACCAAGTGAAAAAAGTGGACATTTGATGTCAGATTATTATCACCTATTACCCATTGAATTTGACTACAAAGAAGCGCTCTATAGCAGGAACGTGTGTCATTCAATCATCATCATGCATAAATATAAAATATGACATGCATTTGAACAATAACAAAAACATGTTATTCTTCTGTTACCATAATAGCCAAACAACCAGGTACCATAGAAATGTGAAAGATAGCTCCAAGTGATTTTGGTTGAAAATAAGAAAAAAGTTAATGGATCACTTTAAAGGGATCTAGTAACTTTTTTGATATGTGCAGCAGGAGATGAATGGTTGATACACTATATATTGTTGTGATATGCTATATCCACTGAGTAATGAGTGACAATTTCACGCGGAATGGATGTGAATAAATGAGCAATAAGCGAACATGCAAAGTAATATTCACTTTTTCGTTGCACTGACTTTGTACGCGGTTATGACTATCCAGCGGATAGTTTAATATCTGAACACTTCAATCGTAAATATCTTTATAACGAAATGGAAAAAAAAAACCTGTCCCATGCTTCTATTGTTATTACGAACACAACAAGGTATGAGGGAACCGATATAATTCCGATTGATTTTGAGGATTTGGACAATGTTACAAAACGTCTGAACAGTTTCCAGTTAACGGATGGGGATGAATGTAACACACACACACACAAAATCAGATCGAACAGCCCTGTAATTTGGATTCTACAAATGAAAAACGAATGCGTCCCTCCATCAAACTATATATCGGTCAATAAAGGAGTTTAACTGATTTAGCAGTATATTACAACAATATTGTACTTATTCTGGTATAGGTATTGTGAAGCCGACATTTGTAAAGGTATGTCACGGAAAAAGATCTAAAAAATTAAGAATATGTAATTACATGTAGTCAGTTTAAGCGAGGTTTGGTTATTTTGTTTAGTATCCGCTTATGCCGTTGTTATTTATGCGCGGGTCACGTAGCTAGCGCGGGTCACGTAGGGGTCACGCATAGCGATGTAGTACTCCGTGGAATCCGTGTGCGAACTTTCTCACCGGGTGAATACACGTATAATGCACAATTAAATGTTGGACGACGGTTTATTAGTTTTAGGTCTATAACTCCACGAAAAAGAGATTTCAAGCCCTAATTTTTTTCAGGCATGCTATTAAATGACATTTTCTTTCATATAAGACAATAACCTCGCAACTTTTGATATTTGGCTTGCAAAAGAGGGTCTGTCCCTTTAAAGGAAGTTAAAGGTCAATATGAAGTACAATGCTATTCAGGTTTGTATTAACGTACTTTATGCTTTTATATACTTTAGTGCTGTTGTGTCGTTATCGGAAACTATTTACCCAACGCAAACAGACTGATACGAATAAGGAATGTCCCATTTCCCATTTCCACATAAAATTCAGAATTTAATGAATATACCAGGGATATTACCAGAGTTGTATACGTAGTACTGTAGTATTCGTGATTATTATCCTATATAAATACCAACAATATCAAAATTGTACTATTATATACAGGAAATAAGGCTCTCGTTCGAATCTAGCAAACATTGTGTCGGATTATTATGCCCTAGCTTAGTCTGACATATTATGGCCAAATAATGTTGATAATGATAATGATTGTGTTCATATTCAGACATATCAGGAGCTTCTTGGGATATATCAGGAGCTTCTTGGGATACTTCGAGTTATTCAATGTATCTCGTCGTATAATCTCTGAGCCGAGTTCACTTTAAAACTGGATATCATCGTCATGAGGAAAAACAACAATCTTGAATATGATCCGAACCCACGGCCTCCTATAAGCGTGTACCTCAATCAACCACTTGTACTGATAATATGATTCACAGACTGACTTTTATAATGATATTATGGGGTAGTCGGGTGAAATCTCTTCCAAGCAGTTATTTGTGTGTCGAGGCATACCATACCCTTGAAAAGGATTCGAACCCATGACCTATTAAAAGAGTACGTGTTTATCAACCACTGGTGTCACTATTGTGATTACGAACGAGCGTATCCATCGAAACCGAACTTCTGTATTTATTTATGATGTAGGGAAGTTACGAATTGGCTTATGTAAGAAAAATACATGTTTGACATGATTCTAAGTTTACCCAAGCCTACGCGTGAAGCCTATACAAACTGATGAACTGGCGTGTGTGCATAGATTTTAAACAATCTTCAATACATATGATTCGAACCAACGGCCTCTTAAAAGAGGTGCGGGTCCATCAACCAACGTGGCATTACTACAATACTCATCATAGTCAAGCGTGCCTCGATTATAATTGATATAGACGTCTGTGTTTATGATAATTATGGGGAAAACCAACCGATTTCCCTTCTAAGCAGATCCCGGCATTTATTATCTTGACTATGTTTCGATTTCACTCAAAACGCGGATGGTGAGTTATCAATAAGCAGGCATCATTATTATTTGTTAGATGTTTCGAACCACGACCTCTAAAAGGAGTGCGCGCCCATCAACCGTTGTAGGCATCGTATAAACTCCTTACAAACATTTTACCTCCGTTTTAAAAAATGAAATTGGAATATCAATCGACTTCATGCATTTCCATGTGTTGTTGGTGTATTTAAGAATTAAAAACAATCTCCAAAAGGGGTTGCAAACCCACGACCTAGAATGAGGGTGCGTCCATCAACCGCTGTAGGCAGCTTATTGAATCCGTACTTACATTAATTTAACCTACTGATTTTTAATGAAATTTGAAAATCAATCGACTCTACTTGTTTCAAGTGGTGTTTGCGTATCTTTAAGAAAACAACAACATCCAATAGGTTTCGAACCCACGACCTTTAGAATGAGTGTGCGTTCATCAACCGCTGTAGGCAGCATATTTGACTCCGCATATATTTTACCTCATTTTTTTAATGAAATTTGAAAATCAAGTGACTTTACTTCCAAGCGGTGTTGGCGTTAGTAATACATAAGCATCTTAAATAGGGGGTTCGAACCCAAGACCTTTATAATGAAATCGCAGCCATCAACCACTGACGGCAGCATTTGAAATCCGTACAGTTAATTTGTTCCTCCCTTTTTTATGAAATTGGAAAATCAATCGACTCCACTTCCAAACGGATACCAGTGTATCTAGGAAAAACTATAACGCTTCCTACGTAAACTGGTCCCGCGTACTTTAATGGCAATCAAAACTACAACTTTTTGATGGGAACTATATTTCTCAGGGTTAATTGAGCGCGTCAAAGAATACACACACACTATCGGGGTTATGCCTTTTAAGGTGTCAATAATTATTTAATTCTGGTACGCCTTAGAATGTTTAGTGCAAGAGTATTATTATAGTGTAGTGACCGCCTTCAGTTTGAATTTCAGAGCCGCGCAGGACGGAACCGCTTGCATATGCCATGAATATTGTGATATGATGCACTTTTGGGTTAGCAGTTCATTTGTGTTATGGTTTTGTCATTCGCACAGCCTGCCGAGTTTCGAGTTTGGAATATATAGCAATATACTATTGGCGTTGAAGTTGTGATTCAATGTGAATGAACTGGAATACATTCTTTCTTTTTTTAATGGATATTAAAGTTCAGGGACGATCAGAACCTGGAGATATAATCTTGCTCGTGGTAACGCGAATTATTTGTTATTAGTTTAAAGACCTGCAGTACACATTGTATTCAACTTGATACATTATTGAGGAGGTAATGGACCGATTGTGATTTCTTACAAATGGATTCCAAATTCTGTTTACAACTATAATTACGCCGATGCTCTCTACTCCGATTCCACATATTATTTATCTGATGGAATAATTATCGTCTTGACTGAAATTATGGCTCCCATATTATCGGGAATAATTTCGCGCCAAAGTATACTCTACGTCATATGTTACGTCAGCATCGTCATCCCATCATTGGTCCAGGGAAGGTGCACTCCGGGAGGTTAGTAAAAGTTTAAGTTATCCATTAAAGGGATCTGGTATTGTTTCTGATGAATGGTTGATCAAAATAATGTGCATTTTGTGTCCTGATATGTCCATTGAGTGATGTGTCAACATTCCACGCTAAATGAATGTCATAAGACCAGATATTTTATAGCTAACATTTAAAGTGATTACTATTTGAGAAAGTTCTAAATGATTTTCTTTGGATTTGACAAAGTTTAATAATGGATCACTTTAACTCGTCCCGTGCCAGAAATGTTGCATTACGATATTATATAGAGCTACAAGTGTGGCTACTAAACACTTGCTAAAAGGGGAATTCGACCCTGGAAACTTGTTTGCAATGAGAACATAATGATTGTAGTGAAAATCTTGGGCGAAATCGGTCAATATAATTATTAAGAAAATTACAACCATTTGAAATTCATGAACGGACAGGAATGTTTTCAAAACTGCCGCTAAGTTTGAAGAGCAGCCTCTCAATGGTTTATGTACATACATGACATATAATTTTACCAATTTCCATAATTAACATCATCCCATCATCTCCATCATCATCAGCATCTCCGTCATCATTAGCATCAGCAGCAACAGCATCATGATTTGCACCATCGTCGTCATCGTCGTCTTCATTATCATAGTCCTCATCCCCGTTATCTTCATCATCATCATTACAATGATCAACATCATGATCATCATGCTCATCACTACCGCTATAATTATACCACCATCATCGATCATGATCGATCGTAAGTCTTCGTCATCATCATCATAATCATCGTCATCTTCATCGTTATCATCATCATCATCGTTATCATCATCATCATCATCATCATAATCATCGTCGTCCTCATCACCATAGTTAATTATCAACATCTTCATCACTATCACCACCATCACCCTCATCATCTTCATCCACATCTTCATCATCATAATCATCATCATCTCCATCCTCATCATCTGCGGCACTAGAAACAGCATCATCATCATCATCCTCATCAGCATCATCGCCGTCGTCGTCGTCGTCATCATCATCATCATCATCATCATCATCATTATAATATTTCTCATCACCATTATGATCATAATCATCATTAACATAATCATCATTGTCGATCATCTTGACCACTCCACCATTATCATCATCACTACCGGCCACCACCATCATCATCGATCATAAGCTAAGCATCGTAGTCATCATCATCACCATGATCATCGTCGTCGTCGTCGTCGTCATCACCATAGTATTATCACCATCATCACTTCCATCGCCACCACCAACATCATAGACATTATCTTCATCATCATTGGTCATTGATTATCATCATACCCATCACCATCATCATCATCATCATCATCGTCATCATCATCATCATCATCATCGTCATCATCATCAGCATCGTCATCATCATCATCATCATCATCGTTATCATCATCATCATCGTCGTCGTCGCCATCACCATTGTTAATTATCATCTCTACCGTCAACCACCACCAACATCATTGACATTATCCTCATCATCATCATCGTCGTCGTCGTCTTCCCCATCACTATTATCACAATCTCAATCACTTCTACCACCAACAAGAACATCAGTACCACCATGCTCATCATCATTGTTCATCATCATCATCAGTATCTATGTGTACTTAAATCTTTGAGTGCCAGGCTCGCATTTTTGCACCACACAATACACACAAATGCTACAGAGCTGTAAAATCCCTGACACTCAAAGAGTTAATTTCTACATAGATTGTTTCAAAATTGTATAATCTTCCTTTGAAAATCATGTATTGAATAATACTATATATTACACAGGAATACCTAAACTCAAATGTGAATTATCATGATGCATAAACCCCACATCAAATTTTAAAGGGGTAGTTTAGTTTTGGTAAGGCTGAACTTAAGTAGCCAAAACCTGCACAGTAACATTATAAACTAATAGTTATAACTCCACCATGCTCGAAAGGTATACAAAATTACAAACGACTAAGTAAAAAGCCTGTTATCATTAAAAAAGAGCCATTGAAACACAAGAGGGCGCTTTTTAAAAAGGCATTGGTTTCAACCATTTTTCATACAAAATTATGCATGTGATGTTTTATTGATATAAGGATTAAATAGCGAGATCATCAACAACTATTTAAAAAACGCTTTTGAAAATTTTTGAAAAAGTGCAAGCATTTTTTTATTTTTTTCTAAAAATCATCTAATTATTTGGGCCCCAAATAATTATAAGATCAGATATATTTATTGATATTTCAGCCGTTTATGGGTCGATTTTGACCAAATAAAGTTTATTCTGCCATTAAAAGTGCATGTTCTCTCAAATTCAACACTCAGTTTTTCATTACCTCACAAAAAAATTGTGATCTGCAGCGCCCTCTCTACCAAAACTAAACTACCCCTTTAACATAATTAAAAACTTTCATCTATCTTCAGCTTAAATTTCAGTAGAATCCCAACAATAATTGCTGAATTATTCACAATCAATGGTGACAATAGTCGTATCAATATTAATCCAAAACATAACAAAAACAATGTTTAGCACATTGCCATAACCTTATATTTACTATATGGCTTAATCGGTTATGTAAACCATTTAAGTTCGGTAACCATGGTGACCATTCAATTCGTCCAAACAAACTCCATTCTGATTACTACCGTAGTATAAAATTCTGTCATTTAGCATGTTTAGGCCTATAGGATAGCAGAGTTTGCTTTGTATAGCTTGGCAAATAAGTATTTTCAAGAATATTGTTTACTTTGGGTCTATAAGAAATGTGTTTGTAGCCTTATACTCGCAGCGGTCAATACAGTTTGACCAGGTTTCCAAGCTATGAGGAGTTATAATGAGTAAAACCGTTGTTGTTCTTGTTGTTGGTGTTGTTGGTGTTGTCGTCGTTGTTGTTGGTAGTGGTGATGTTGTGTGTGTATCGGTGTTTATTGAATGTCCATAATAAACCATAATATACGAATTTATTGAAATGAATAAACAATTATATTTTATCAACTAAAATCTGCCCTTTTCAGTACAACGTACATACTTCTGAGCTCGGTGTCATACCAGCGTATGTGTAAGCCGAGCCTAGACTCCATAATGCTCGAAGATGAGGTGTCAGCGCAATCTGCATTGGGTCACAATGATACAATTTTGCAACTAAGATCAAAACAGTAAACCATAATCATCAATATAAAGCATTTATATTACTAGGGGTCAGGGGTGTCGATCCGTTTTTGAGATTGGGGGGCGAAATTTGAAAACTTTTTCCAGAGTGACCACTGAGAGAGCTAAAAGCCCCACATTGGCATGCCCGGAAGTTTTATTATGCGCTCATTGAAAGTGTCTTGATGGCTCGAAGACCTGACTTTGGGGGGTACCCACATTTGGGGACAATAATGGGGGTCCAGGAGGCGGAGCCCCCGGAAGCTTTTAGATTTCAGACATTTGCTCCTAGCATGGGTGTTACAATTGTATAAAATAGTGAACCTACTCATAACGTATTTTTAAAGGGCATAGCGAGGAAAAGACTGAGCCTTGCATGATGATGAGATGCATGGATCCACGTGATCATGTATACTATAGAGCCATCGATATAGTCTAGGGCATTGGGCTCCCATGAAACTAAGCAAGGGCGTCAACAATTTCTCAAAGTGTAGGGGAGACATTGCGAGGGTGTGGGAGGTGGTGTCCCCCTCCCACAGTAGGGAGCTTTTGTATTTTTGGGCGTGAAATTGTGCGATTTGGTGCACACCTGAGACAGAAATTTCACGTAATATGAAGTATATAGGTATAGAACCAAACATACATAATGACAAAGGGAGGGGGACAATCTGCTCCTTTTTCAAATGTGGGGGGACATGATATTCCAATTTGATTTGCGTTCAGCGCATTATGTACCGAGATTATTTTATTTTCTGTGACGGTGTGCTATCTATAGATGAGGGTTTAATAAACTTCGTTTGAGGTGTGCGTTTGAGAAATTACGCTGCCCAACACATTTCAAAGGTGAGTTCCCGCAACCCAAATGAAACTTGCAATATGAGAAACTGTATGCGCGCGAAGCGCGCTGCAAAAGAGATTTACAGTCCTTTTCAAACTAAAAAACGGCTATTTTGAAGATTAATTATTGATAAATGTGTCTTTCCCCTCTTTGGCATTATATCACTCGATTTTTGTCTTCCTCATTTTCGGAATTATTGGGGGGGCGAAATGATATGTTCGCCCCCCCAATATTTGCATTGGGGGGGGGGGGGGGCGACCGCCCCCCCTGCCCCCACAGGATCGACACCCCTGCTAGGGGTAGTTTGGCATGTTTTGGATGGGTCGTCAAGCGGGTACTTTGCTGTCACCATTCCCCAGATGTTTGAATGTGGACCCGGAAGGATGGGAACGTGGTTCCTTAGCACTCACTGTGTGTGCATAACAAGTGAATGGCTGGAATACTCCACAGGGAGTGGAAATTTTGCACGTTGTATGCGAGAATGATAGAAGTGTGTATCCGTTGACCGGGGTAATAATGATAGCGCATAGAGGTTCAGTGCAATTTGCGCTCTGTAAATGGCTATATAATTATTATTATTCAATAAGGGAGCAAAGGAGTTATAAATTACCACATAATGGGAATATAATGTTGCCCCTCAACTGTCGCCTCGTTTCAACTTACAGATGAATTAGAAATGTTTTACCATTTGATGGTAAGATCTGCATTTGCGAAAGTTGTCACCAATGTGAACGAACAGCCCTATATACTCGATTGATACCCGGGGGGGGGGGGGCATTCATATATATGTAAGACGGGTATGTGCCGCTTACAAGACCCCCGTTTTCACACCCGATTGCCGCTCTCAAGATACCCGATTTTCAAAAATTGCCGCTCCGTAGACCCCCGGAACGACTTGGCTAGGTAGTTGAGTAGCGCCAAGTCCATTATTCTTCTTCTAGTCAGCTCCTTGGGGCAATTTGAGGGTTTCCGTAGGTCTTTGGTAGCTCCAAGTCCATGTATTTTGTAGTTTTAGTCTGCTTCTTACACCCCTTAACTCCCATTTCAGGTTTTGTTTTTTTTTAGCTCCAAAGACCCTATATTTTGTGCTTGTAGTCAGCTCTGAAGACCCCCATTTCAGAGTTCCGTGAGGCACACCCCCGTCAAAAAAAAATAATTCGAGGCCCCCCCCCCCCCCCCCCCCCCCCGGATTAATACTTGATACAGGAAGCTATACTGGGATGAAGTGTTGTGTGCCATACGGAGGTGCCATGGTGAATATTACAATTTCCATAGTATAGGAAGTGAATTTGTTTGGAAAAGTGTCGGGTCTTACGTGATGTTTCATGTGCATTTGGTCGTTTAATAATATATTCAATGGTTCAAATATTGTGCAAATAAAGCGATATTTTGTAACTAGTTTTGATCATTGTAATTTATTCATGTGTTTACCGGTATACATTTATATATTTCTTTATATGTGTATCTTTTTTATTTGTTTATTTTTTTATATAATTATGTACAGTATATATTTATTATTAATTTAATATATCTATCAGTCCGGCTTTCTTTGACTGTCATTACGGTCATGGGGCTTTTTGACCGTGATGTGAATGAATATTTGTCGTACATGATTATTGTATTTCCATATTTTGTTTGTCTTCAACAGTGCAACCAAAACTGACGTGCAAGGCTCGCATCTCCACGTCAAAGTACTATCCCAACGTCATCTTTGGCCTGTCTGCGCCGCGACGCGAGTACACGCGCATACACAACCAAGTATCAGTGAGATACGATCCGCGGTGGGCTATTCGTCCAGCGGCGATGGCACGTTGTTTCCGCCCGGAGCTACCCCGGTGCGGCTCACAGCAACCGATTCTTGCGGCAACAGTGCATCCTGTACTTTCGTTGTGTGGAATCATCGTAAGTTAATTACAGGCCCGTTAAGCCAGGTCGTTGCGTTGGTGCGTACGCACCCCCCCCCCCCCCCCCCCCCCACTCCCAATTCAGAAAGGTCCACTTTTTATCGGTCTCGGCCATCTATGCAGTCTGTGGTCTCGGTCCCGGGCCATGATCTGTCTTGCTGATGAACACATATTGAGGGTGCTACACTGCCCAAATCCAACATCTTCCGGGGGCTGCGACCCTTCACCCCCATTCAGTCCCCTCTACACTTTTATTCAGGATTCCTCGCTATGCCAGCAAAAGAGCTAACTATAATATACAACTTTCTGTTTAATAGCTAACTATGTTTTTATTATTTACATAATTATGAACAACATCTTTTGTTCTGGATATCGAAAATCGAAAAGCTTCCGGGGGCTCCGCCCCAGGCCTGGACCCCAAATGAGTTTCCCAATGTAGGTATCCCTTGACCGATTCCTTGATTCCATTTAGGGTTCCATCAGAAAGCTGGCAATATGCATTTAATAATCGTAACATTTATAAACAGCTAAATCCGAAAAGCTAGTGGGGGCCCCTACTCCCCAACCTTCTAAGGGTTTCTTGCCAAAGTGTTCACCAAGTGTGCTACGTGCACACAGTGTCCGTTGACTTAGGTGTCATTCGGTGTCATTCGCTTCCCTCTCTCGCCGAAGATGGTCGAAACGACGTTTCACCCCCCCCCCCCCCCCCCCCCCCCATATAGCGAGAAGGAATCGTCGCATATGCAGCTATAGTACATGTACTTGCCACTAAGACAGGTTGAGCTGCTATAGACAGGTGGCCACAAACCACACTGTGGGAAGCAGAGTGCTTATACTGTGACACCATTTTCTTTCCATGGAGATATACCTATTAGTCTAATTTTACAGTTAATTGAATGTACAAATAATTCAAGTATGTATATTGATAAATATATCTAACAAAACAGAAT
>JBAMJV010007302.1:0-89308 GCA_037951105.1 Echinarachnius parma | reverse complement strand
GATCAATGAGTTTAAAAGTAATAAAACAATGATTTGATTAATAGTGTTTATTTATGGTTATTGAATCGAGTCAATCTATCAATTAATCAGTCAATCATTATAATGAAACAATCACACCAACCAATCAATATTAAATAAATCAATTAATGTATTTGACATTCGAACTAGCTACTTGTAGGCAGTGGCGTACCCAGGATTTTTTCAAGGGGTGGGTGTAGGGGGGGGGGGATATTTCGTCAGACAAATTGAAGTAAGCGGGGGGAGTGTGGGTAGGGGGTGTCCGTAGAAAATGACCGCAGCCGAGGACGAGACCAGGACCGGTCACAAATTTCGAGGCCGAGACCAAGACATTTCTTGAATTATGTAAGGGGGTGGGGATGGGGGTAGGGGGTGTCCATCCCCCTGCCCCCAGGCCTGTGTACGCCTATAATTGGTATTTACAGTATAGGTAGGACGGGTTCGTTCACGATTAAATTTACCGAGAATTAGTCTCTTCTCAACGACAATTTACATTAATTTGTTTTACGCAAGCGCCAATTTACGTGAGCTTTCATGAATTACATATAGTATATCTACAAACTGTTGGGTCACGTAACCCAACACTTCGTAGATTTGGGTGACCTGTTTCACAAAAGGTACAGAACCTTTACGTGACGTGACGTGAACGTGACGTGACTGTTCGTACCAAGCCCAATTCCGGGGGTGCTGCAGCACCCCCAGCACATCCAGCACCCCTGCTTCCCAGGCGCACGGTGCCTTATGTCTGCATATATTTCAAGTTCATACTTCTAGTAATCTAAATCCTGATATCCACATGGACAGGAGTTAATTTCATTAATTTTTTGTCCCTAGTTTGATTTATAACATTTCATTCACCATGGATACATAAATATGAAATATGAAATTTTATGTGAAAATGTTATAAATCAAACTAGGGACAAAAAAATAATGAAATTAACTCCTGTCCATGTGGATATCAGGATTTAGATTACTAGAAGTATGAACTTGAAATATATTGATATTTCTGCTATTTTAGCAAATTTGTCAACAAAGATGACAATTTTCAAATCCTGCATATCCTTTTTTAAAAAAATTGTCTGTAGTTTTTTGCATAGAAAATGAGAAGTGAATATTATGTTTTAATCTGCGAATTTGGAGAAGAAAGTGAAAAGAGGAACCATATTTCCTGCATGACTTTTACTTGCCTTGGATTTTTTGAGGCATCGCATTTCCGATATGACAGTTAACAAAATGCTTGTGTTTCGGATGTGACACTCTTGTTAACAACAATTCTTCATATAAAGAGAAAAGAGGTATTCAAATAAATGTTACTATTTTGATTTCAAACCATGACACAGGTAACAGCAACAATCCTGGTGATGTACATGAGTTCTTTTTTAACAGCAAGCAAAGAAACTTGTACGTGAATGTTGATTCTGCATGTCTACTATTAAATATTTCTTGGAAATTTTCACCTGTAAACAGACAAACTTAGAAACAAACTCCTTTTAATATTTGGTGTACGTACATTTTGAGATAAAAAAGCAAAAATACAGAATAAGAAGGAATTTGATACTTCACTACCAGTTCCCTATTGTGTTATCAATGGCTACGCGCGAAAACAACAAGAAGTTAACCTACCCAACGCTAGGGGCGCCCTTCCCCATGTGCGAAATTCAGCGTTTCATTGATCGCTGTACAAAACCGGCGCAGTGTCCAGTCTTCCCTTGTAGTGTCTTTGATAGGGGCGAGTTTTTGTCGCGGGCCGGTGTCCCGGTCGTGTCAGTCCCCCGCGAGGATAGTCCGGCCTGACGATTCCCGCGCGCGAAATTTGTCTCCCCTGCTTATTTTTGGCTGAGGGGACGAATTTCGCGCGCGGGGATTGTCTGCCGCAACCGTAAAGCGCTGGCGTGCAGCTGGGTCCCCCTTCCGCGTGAGAAGTCTCCCCTTTTCGTGAGCATAAGGGGGTGGCGTGAGCGGTCTCCTCTTTATTGTCGTGATAGTGTACGTATTAGGGGGGAGGCGTGAGCGGTATCTCCTTTATTGTCGTGATATGGTGTGAATCAGCTCCCTGAGTGAGGGGGGGGGGGGGGGGGGGGGGGGGCTTGTGATCATGTGTGAACTTGTGCACTAGATTGGTGTGATAGTGAATTAGGGGTTTATACAATTCGATTTATATAGCGCCTATTATAGAAATTATCTCTTAACCCGTTTACTACGACTATATAAGCACCATTTCCTACCCTGAAAACGAGATTCTTTTCACTGTGCGAGAAACCGAAGCCCCCAACAAAAGCCCAGCGGTCTGCATGTGGCCGCGTGTGCGAGCCAAGACCGAATTAGCGAACGCACTATTCATCAGTGCATGCAGCTGGTGACGTCTTTCGCGCATGCGCAATTCATTCCTTGTTTTGACATCAGCATGAACAGAGGCAAATTATACGGAGCTCTCTCCGCTCCCCACGCCACGCAGCCACTGAGTAGCCTGGCCTCGATCGCAGCGGATTGCCCGCCCGCGCTGTCCGGCCTGGTGGCTGTGTGGCGCTGGCTGCTCGGCATGCACAGCTAGCTAGCCTGTCAAATCAGCATGGCAGATGTGTATCGAAAGGCTTTCCGTTTGTTTCTGAAATGATTACAGAGACATGTCGTTACCTAACATTCTCTCCACCTCGAATAAAACAAAACAAACAACAATCACACAATAACTGAACCGCTAAAACGGCCTCAAAACTAATATAAGATAAAGTTAGTATTGAGTAGATCCAAAATGATTACCATTACGAATTGATGACTATATCCTTCTAGCCTTTTTTCAGGTACATTTTATATCGGCGATATCCCGATCCGTGATACTAAAATACCTTTTTGCAGTGCTCCTATATTATGTGTGAGAGTGGTTTGTGTGTGTGGATGCAGATACGTTTGTTTCTGTTTATTTATTGGTAAACATAAATATCATATTTGCACTATTTTATATTCTTGCATCATTTCATCAATTTTCCTTGAAAATAAAACAATAAGGATAAATGTACAAACAGTTACATATTTTCAACGTGAATTCATAATTATTTTTAAATCTAATTCATAATAATGTATCTTATATGTAAAGATAATTGTTTCAATATACGATGAACAAATACAATCGTAAATAAACTTGAGTAGAATCGTATAACATACATGTAGACTGAGTTATAGGCCTAATTTATTTTTTGTTTACTAATAATCTCGGCCTCTGCTTTAGCATTACAGTATTTTTGTTAGCCGTATACAAATGTTTTATGTCAGAGCGGTACATCGTGGCAGTTCGGTAAAAGAACAATCATAATTATAGCTACGATGTAAATCTGATCGTAAAATGAATGAATGGATGAATAACAAGATAGATGATATAATTATGGATATTTGTTTACAAATATAAACTAATAAGATAATCAACTAATGAACGAACGAATGTATGAGTATACGAATTAATTAATTTTTTGAATAATACATGACTGTGTTCATTATAATTTGTGCGGGGCTCTGGGTGGGTTGACTATTTTAGGGAAAAGGTTTTTCGCAGTGAAAAATGGGTTTGACGGGCATTATGACTTCATAATTTATCACACAGGAATCTTACGAATTGATCTTCGAACTGTGTATTGTTCGCTCCATATAATGATAACATTATGATAATATATAGGGAACATATTTCTCAGATGCTGCGGTATTTTGTTGATGCCCCAAAATGCAAAACAAATATGTTCTATAAACCAATCTACATATCTATCTATCTATCTATCTCTCTATCTCTATCTATCTATCTATCTATCTATCTATCTATCTATCTATCTATCTATCTATCTATCTATCTATCTCTATCTATCTATCTATCTATCTATCTCTATCTATCTATCTATCTATCTATCTATCTATCTATCTATCTATCTTTCTATCTTTCTATCTTTCTATCTATCTATCTATCTATATATCTATCTATCTATCTATCTATCTATCTATACATAATCTATGAAAAAATCTATGAAATATATATTATATAAAAAAGTCAATAAAATAAATTTGGACTCTATAATTCATTGGTAAAGTCTTTATTCAATTCAAGAAAGGATTAAATAGTTATTAATTAGTTTTGAAGGAATATATATATATATCTGTATATATATATTATTTACGTATTGATATATTTATTCATGTATTTATTTATAATTTTACAAATATTTGTTTAACCTAATCTTTACTGGTGCCTACTGATGCGCTCCTTTGTGATACATTTTGAATGGATGGTGTGACGCGCGGTCTCTATTGTCAAAGATAAGAGAGGATCGAGATGTCATTTTTCAATAGACCGATAAGGCGTGGCCCACTTTGAGTGAGCATGTATTGTGCACAGGAAGTGCAAGTTCTAGTGTAGCCTAATTGTTCGCGTAAACCCTAGTGATGCTTTCCTTTGTGATTAAATATATGGATGGCCTGACGGTCTCCATTATAAAAGATAAAAGAAGTGAGAGTTGTTGTATTTCAATAGACCGTGGACGCATGGCACACTTTCAGATTACGCGCGTATTGTTTATAGGAAATGAAAGTGTTCCGCAGAAATCAATACTCAAACAAATCAAACAAAACTCAAATATAGCGCTAATCAAAGTACCGCATATTATGCGGTGCTTTGAATTTTTTCTGGAAAAGAAAGGATTAAACAGTTAGTTGTTCATTAGTTGTGGGTGGAATATTTTTCATAGTCCTCAGGATACATGCAATTTCATTTGTAGCTCAACGGAAATAATGCAATGATTGCGTCACAAAAGATTCCCAAACTAAAGCGTTGATAACGTGTCATAAGCGTATATAAACACACAAAATATGTTTATAATCATGGCAAGTTTTTGTCAAGGCATATTAGAACGATTGGAATAAATGTCATCATCTTCATCAGCATCCTCATAGTCAATTTCATTCTTATCATCATCATCATCACCATCACTAAGATCATGGTCATTATCATTATCATTATCACCAGCGATAACATTATCATCATTACCATCATCATCGATATCATTATCATCATCATCATCGTTATCATCATTATCATCATCATCATCATTATCATTATTATAATCGTCATCATCATTATCATAATCGTCATCATCTTCATCAGCATCATCATCGTCAATTTAATTCTTATCATCATTATCATCATTACCATCATCATCATCACCATCACTAAGATCATGGTCATTATCATTATCACCAGCGATAACATTATCATCATTACCATCATCATCATCGATATCATTATCATCATCATCTTCGTTATCATCATTATCATCATCATCATCATTATCATTATCATAATCGTCATCATCTTAATCAGTATCATCATCGTCAATTTCATTTTTATCATCATTATCATCATCATCATCATCATCATTACCATCATCTTCATCAGCATCATCGTCACTCATAATTTTACAAATTTGCGGAAGTTTAATTTACATTTGTTTCAGGTTGTTTTGAATCATATAACTAATCAATCAACTTTTTATATATATTAAAATATAAGTACAATCATACAAAATATTTATGAAATCAGTGGTGTATAGCATAATAATAATAATAATAATAATAATAATAATAATAATAATAATAATAATAATAATAATAATAATAATAATAATATATAGCTATTATATAGCAGAACAGCCTCTAATTATTATTACCCCTGGTCATATGGTACAGCCAGACCCGCACAATTATCTTGTACACATTCTCAACTCCTCGGGGAGCATACTAGCGGCGGGCAACCCTATAGGTGCACCAAGCTAATCGTTGGGCTGATAACCTAATCTTTACTGATGCCTACTGATGCGCTCCTTTGTGATAAATTTTGAATGGATGGTGTGACGCGCGGTCTCTATTGACAAAGATAAGAGAGGATCGAGATGTCATTTTTCAATAGACCGATAAGGCGTGGCCCACTTTGAGTGCCCATGTATTGTGCACAGGAAGTGCAAGTTCTAGTGTAATTGTTCGCGTAAACCCTAGTGATGCTTTCCTTTGTGATTAAATATATGGATGGCCTGACGGTCTCCATTATAAAAGATAAAAGAAGTGAGAGTTGTTGTATTTCAATAGACCGTGGACGCATTGCGCACTTTCAGATTACGCGCGTATTGTTTATAGGAAATGAAAGTGTTCCGCAGAAATCAATACCCAAACAAATCAAACAAAACTCAAATATAGCGCTAATCAAAGTACCGCATATTATGCGGTGCTTTGAATATTTTTTCTTGAGAAAGAAAGGATTAAACAGTTAGTTGTTTATTAGTTGTGGGTAGAATATTGTTCATAGTTCTAAAGATACATGAAATTTCATTTGTAGCTCAACGAAAATAATGCAATGATTGCGTCGCAAAAGATTCCCAAACTAAAGCGATGATAATGTGTCATAAGCGTAAACACACACAATATATGTTTATAATCATGGCGAGATTTTGTCAACGCATATTAGAACGATTGAAATAAAATGAATATGTTTTGCTTGCAAAAGCATGTATTTAAAAAAGGACAGTATTCTTTTATATGTTTTAGTTCATCATCATTATCATCATTACCATCATCATCATCGATATCATTATCATCATCATCGTTATCATCATCATTATCATAATCGTCATCATCTTCATCAGTATAATCATCGTTAATTTCATTCATCAGCATCATCGACACGATCATCAGTATCATCATCGTGAATTTCATTCTTATCATCATCTTCATCAGCATCATCGACACGATCATCATCATTTTCATCATTTTATCATTATCATCATCATCGTCATCATCATTATCAGCATCATTATCATCAGTATCAGCATCATTATCGTCATCATCAGTATCATAATCGTCATCATTATCATACTCGTCATCATTATCACACTCGTCATCATCTTCATCAGTATCATCGTGAATTTCATTCTTATCATCATCATCATCTTCATCAGCATCATCGACACGATCATCATTTTCATCATTTTATCATTATCATCATCATCATCGTCATCATCATTATCAGCATCATTATCATCAGTATCAGCATCATTATCGTCATCATCAGTATCATAATCGTCATCATTATCATACTCGTCATCATTATCACACTCGTCATCATCTTCATCAGTATCATCATCGTGAATTTCATTCTTATCATCAGCATCATCGACACGATCATCATCATTTTCATCATTATCATCATCATCGTCATCATTATCAGCATCATTATCATCAGTATCAGCATCATTATCGTCATCATCAGTATCATAATCGTCATCATTATCATACTCGTCATCATTATCACACTCGTCATCATCTTCATCAGTATCATCATCGTGAATTTCATTCTTATCATCAGCATCATCGACACGATCATCATCATTTTCATCATTTTATCATTATCATCATCATCGTCATCATTATCAGCATCATTATCATCAGTATCAGCATCATTATCGTCATCATCAGTATCATAATCGTCATCATTATCATACTCGTCATCATTATCACACTCGTCATCATCTTCATCAGTATCATCATCGTGAATTTCATTCTTATCATCATCATCGACACGATCATCATCATTTTCATCATTTTATCATTATCATCATCATCGTCATCATCAGTATCATAATCCTCATCATTATCATACTCGTCATCATCTTCATCAGCATCATTTTCATTACTTTCATCAGCATTATCACCATCGATATCATTATCATCATCAATCGTCATCATCATTATCAGTATCACCTTCATCATCATCATTATCATCATCAGTGATGAACCAGTTACCGACATCATTGCAACTTATCCAATCAGTGTAAGCACAAATTTAAGCAGAGAACATTCCATTTAGTTATGTAATCATACAAAAACACATCACTTTATTCCATGAATTTACTCAACTTGTCGATGTCATTACTAGGTGACACCCAATATTTATTATGAAAGATGCATACTACTACATATTCAAACTCCATGATGATTGCACATTACATTTCATTTTTGTGCATTTATTATGATGACAAATAATTCTTATCAAACAATATATCATCCTCCTGATATTTATGTCCATGCTGTGAGTATAGTTCACTTGAGTACTTCAGTATATTCCATGCTCATGTTGATACAAGATCTACATAATTAATTCAAAGATATGTAGTATGTATTTTTGCATATGAAATATCAAGTAATTTTCAAATTCAAACTATGTACATCAAAATATTGCAAAAGGCAAGTCTTGATACATATTTCTTCCAATGGTCATGAATAAATTATTACAATTTAGAAAAAATCAATTCATGAAGAACATGTCTGTGAGTAGATACGAGAATTGACAGCAATGTACAATTGTACACAATTTATAAATTACAAGATCATGTTGTTGGACAGAAAGCATACCTATAATAACAAAATATAAAGTAAAGGTACACAAAGTATGAGTCAAAATAAATACTGTACTAATCTGAAGTGTTCAATGTCACTTGTTGATCCGTCATAAGATTTACACAAAACATTTCATACATTTACATATCACATGCTGGGAATATCTCATGTCGGAAGAAATATTTTCATGTCAAGGTAATAACAATAAGTCACTCGTAGATCCATGAGATGCAGATACACGCTGGAAATATCACATGTCCATAAATAGATATTGAATTCTTTCACCTCAACGTAATAAACAAGTGTTCTTATAAAGTCACTCGTAGCGGCTCCTCATCATGAGCAGATACATGCTGGAAAAATCACATGTCCATCAAGGAAAATTTAATTATTTCATCACAAAGTAATAAAACATTTAGCGTTCTTATAAGGTCATTTGTAACCTTACGAGCAGATACATGCTGGGAATATCAAATGTCCATAAAGAAATATTAAATTCTTTCACCTCAATGTAATAATCAGTAAGTGTTCTTATAAAGTCGCTTCACGGTATGTATGTGAGTGAAGAGACACATTATACAAATAAACTCAATCATTGTAATAAATAAGGAAAGATCGTGTATCCACAAATAAATCAATTTGATCATCTATACATACAATTAGTGAAATAATGTTATGGCAACAATAGCATAGATATGAAATCATGAATTAAATACGATGCATCAAATGAAAGCAGATCTATACAGAATAATTAACCCATTTTGTTATTCCAAATTATTCAATGTATTTATGTTTCATGTGTCTTTGGTAACTGATGATTACATGTAGCCTAACAACAAGGATTAAGATCATCAAGTTCTGTACTATCCTGAGCGATAATTTGCTTTGGTGTGGTATCGTTCAAAGCAAAGGATGTGGAGAGGGACTTCACACTTTCTGCACATAAATCTTGATTCAGGGCGTGATGTTTGATCTCCTTTTTGCTTCCGTTTTCCTAGCAGCTTAGGCTTGCACGCAACACATGGTCGAGTTGCGTCTGGCTTATTTGCTGTAGGAGGGACATGCATGGGCCAATGTTGAGATTCTGAAAATTCCAGCCTTAGGACGTTTTCCTTATTGCATCTCCTCCCAGATCGGACTGGTCGCGGTCGGTCCTGCGCAAGCTGGTTGCCAAAGGCAATCATCTGCTCGATGAGGTCTATGACAAAGTTTAAATGGTCTACATTCCTGTCTGATACATGGCAGTACACAATGTACGCATTCGTCACCGCCAAATCGTTCAGATGAAATATGAGTTTTTTATACCACTTGAGAGATTTTCTCATATCTGCGTATTTGTTAGTTAGAAAGTCTGACAAGTCTACTCCACCCATGTATTTGTTATAATCGAGAACAACGTCTGGTTTTTGAATGTTTTCCCCTGTCACAGGATGTTTTTTCTGTGTATCACTGAAGGTGTTGGTATGGAGAGTGCTCAGCATTGTTACATCACGTTTATCAAACCACAGCATGGCGAGCAGTTCCTTAGATCGTCTGAAGATGGACATCCCACGGGTTAGCTTTTGAGCCGGTTTCAGATTTGTAGGCATTTCACGTCTATTTGCTCTAACAGTTCCACAAGCATGGGTCCTCCGCTTGAAAAGTTCTGCAAAAAGTGTAGGACTTGTGTACCAATTGTCCATGAAAAGGCGGTATCCTTTGTCCAAAAGTCCTGTCATCATTGACATCACAAGTCCAACAATGGTGTCCTTAGCTTTACCGGTGTAAAGTCTAAATTTCCACGTATATCCAGTCGGATCACATATCTTATACGCTTTCATGCCATACTTTGCTGGCTTGCGGGGGTTATATGTCTTGAAGCTCAGGCGCCCATAGAACTTGATGAGGGCCTCGTCGATCGCGATGGAGCGAAATGGTGTGAAGACTTTATGGAACGCTGTCGTTACTGCGTCATAAAATGGCCGGAGTTTGAAGAGCGGGTCGTAGCTTGGGTCACTGCGCTGCTTGGCCTGGTTGTTATCATTGAAGTGAAGGAAGCGGAGAAGAAGAGTGAAGCGGTCCCTCGTCATAGTCTGGCCGAAGAAAGGGGTGGCAAGGATGTTCCTGGTAGACCAGTAGAGATGGATTGCAGGTTTCCCGACGACTCCCATGAGCATGCATAACGCCCAGAAGATGATGAGCTCTCCTGCAAAATAAAAAGAAAGAAAAAACAATTCTTCAATACTTCATACTCTTCATACATGTAAAAATGACACGAGTCATAAACTTCACTATAAATATCAAACTAACATTTGAAAAGGTCTTTTGTCAACACTATGCCACATACATGTAGTTACAGAACATCTTCTTAGTCTTACAATCTTCTTACATTACAATTGAAAATAAATAAGATAATAGAAACCCTTTTTTATTCATATGCTGAAGAAAAACAGAAATAATACATATCAATTGTATGTTTAGTAAAGGTAATTTTGATATTATTTCTGGATTAACAAAATACAAGTCTTAGACTGTACATACCTGCACTAGTTCTGGTCCAGTTCTTGGCTGGTGATGATGGCGATGGAGGGGATTCTCTCAGGACCGAAGACGCGTATTTGTTGGTCTCAACTGCAACTTCCTCAAATGTTTCCTTTGACACAAATTTGAGATAACAGTCCAGCGGAGTTGAAGTTGGTGACAGGCCTGTATCAGGACTGATACCAGGGGTGCCTGTAAACTCGAAGTGTTGAGGTCCGTCAGATGGGTTATCCTCCCAGGTCCGCCCCACTGGCTCTGCAGCTGCGACTCGACGACGCTTGTTCCCGCTATCCCCCGGCACGGAAGCGGTCGCAATGGGCTCGGCTGCATGTTGGTCCCCCCTAACTCCCCGGTCGGTTCGGTCTGGATCGAGGGTATCGTTACGAGCGCTGGCGGGGTTTACATGAGTATTTCCATTCGTGGACTCTGCTGTATTCTCCGATTCAAAGAAATCATCGAACGTCGTGGTTTCATATTGTTCATTTTCTACGTCCGACGAATACTCTTCTTCGCTTGATAAGTCCATTTTATCAAATTCATTTTCAGAGTCCGAGTCAAGGATCGCTTCTCGAGCATCTTCAACGCTAAACAGAGACTTCGTTCCATGACGAGACATTTTGAGATACGATGTTACATAGATAGTGATAAGCTATTACCAACGAATTGAGAACTAATTTGTGAAACAAACTACTCATGAAAATCAAAACGTTGTACTAAATAGTAAAAATCCGAGACTTTATGGCACGATGCGCAGTTGATATCCGACAAGCTTGCATTGAAATAATGGGAATGACTAGATCGAGACTAGCTAATATCCTAAATAATAAACCGGCCCGGTAGCCTGTATACGCATGAATGACCTGGAGATCAGAGCTAGGGCTTACCGCGAGCTAGCCTATCCGATATGCATCGTGCTGTCTGGCAGGTTCTACAACCGGTACTGTATTAAACCGCGAAAGGCTGAGTTTGAGCGGGGCAGCCAGTTTACTAGTATTTAGCTCTCTCACAGCTAGCTAGCTCGCGATCGCATAGAGAATCTCCAAGCCATATAGAGCCTTGACTAAAGGCTAACCGCGAGCGAGACGGCTTATAACACTGTAAGCTATTCAATTCTGGGCCCAGTACCGTGTATAGGCGTGAATGAATATCGATCGATCTCATTGTGTAAGTACGTGTGCGCGCGTGCCGTGTACAAAAGATACACAGAGCGAGTTTGGAATTCGCTGCTTGTAAAATCATAATGTCCGGCTTACACAGTTCTAGGTAATAATAGACCCAGCGAAACCAAAATCCAGTCAAAATTGCATAAACTCACTTGTATGTGTTTGTATACGAATATCCTGAAAGAGGACTCATGCATTTCCATGCTAAACTTGTAATAAAACGAAAAATACACAACTACAGTCGGTAAAAATTGAGATGCATGTAGCCAAGAGATCAAGGTTTGTATCCATATAATTTATATTTAATTTAGAAGGAAAATAGATGTATTTTTATGCAATTAAACTAGCCCTTTCTCGGACCCGAGAAATCTCGGTTCCCGTCTGTGAGTAGGCTCCACGGGAACCGAGAATTCTCGGGCCCCGTAGTAAACGGGTTAAGGTAGCATGAGCTGTCTCCCCATTATCCAATTGATAGTATATTATGATAACAATAATGATAATAATAATGATAATAATAATAATAATAATAATAATAATAATAATAATAATAATAATAATAAAAGTAATAATAATAACAATAACGATAATAATAATATATTTAATCGATATAGCGCTTATGATAAATATTATCTCTAGGGGTGAATTAGGGTAGCGTAAGCTTACGTCTCCCCATGATCCCCTTGGTAGTGTATTAGTAATAATAATAATAATAATAATAATAATAATTAAAATCATTATGATAATGATATATTCAATTGATTTCGCGCCTAAGATAAAAGAATTATCTGCTGGGATAGCATGAGCGGTTTCCCTTTATTGGTGTAAATTAGGGGTATCGTGAGCTGTCTCCCCATTATCCCCTTGATAGTGTATTCATAATTATAATAATAATGATGATAATAATAATAGTAATAATAATAATAATAATAATAATAATAATAATAATAATAATAATAATAATAATAATAATAATAATAATAATAATAGTGATAATAATAATAATAATAATACAAATAATATATTCGATTTATATATCGTCGTGTAGGCTGGCATTGCTCTGGCTGCTTGTGTGACGTGCACCAATTAAATTGCACCATTTCAAGTAGCCTATATTAATGCAAAATCTTCCGTGAGAGGGAGATACCAACTCCACACCACCGGCCGGCGCCGGGCTCGGTGGTCCGAACTGCACTGTCATCAGCCAATATGCTACTCAGCCAGATTCCGCTGTATGCATTCATATCGTATTCATAGATTTTGCGTGCGGACGAACCAATAAGCAATGCAGAAGGGTATTATTTTGTGCTTTATGGAACCTTAATATAGTCTTTAATGAATAAATGTGGTATCACATTTTAGAGGAAGAATCATATTTTCTGTCTATAATATTAAATCAAGAATTAAAACAAAATTTATTAGTGAAATTTGTTGTAAAAAATCACCAAATTAATAATAGGTTCAGAGGTTAAAAATAACAGTTTATACTTCTTGCGTCTCATTGATTTTATAATCATTGTAAAGCATGTTTCATACTCTTTCCGAATATGTAGGTTTTATTTTGCTACGTTGGATAATCGGGTCAGGAGCCAAGAAAATACCACTCAAGTACAAATTAATAACAACTAAAATGCGAACGAGCATTCCCATTGGATGGTACGAAGGGGTGTGTTTGTAGCGGGCCAGTGATTGGCCTAATTCATATAACGCAATACCAGCCTCCCCCTCGGAACAACTAACGCGCTGTGCGGGAAAGATAAAATCTCTCTCCCCGGCCCCTCTCTCTTCATCGCGGAAAGTCATCTGACGTGGAGAATCTGCGCGATGCTGATTCAACCAATCAACGGGCTTGATTTCCGCTGAATGCCAACAATTTGATATTTTATTCTGTCCTTTGCTGGTCTTTGTTGGCTCCTGACCCGATTACGAAATAAACGGCTACGAAATTGACATATTTATAAAGTGCATTAAATTGCCTTTCATATGATATAAATATGAAGGAGACGCAACTTCATTTAATAAGTTTTCAAGCGCAAGGAAAAAAAACTTTTAAAAAGGAATTTTGTTAAGTTATTACACTTGATTTTCATCTTTTTGTCTTTGTCAAATTGAAAAAATATTTACATGGAAGCAAAGAGTGAAATATTTTCTGCATTGTCATAATTATATCACATTGTACAATATGTTATTGCAAACTGAAGTTATCACATTTTCAAAATAATGTGTCTCCAGCCGCGTAATACTCGGGAGAGAAAGTTCGATCGGGGGAATCTGAAAGGGACGAGCGTTTTAGCCTCCTTAAAACATGCACTGCTCTCTGACTGGTCATGTCCCGGTTTGAAACTGATCACGTGTTCTTTAGACCGCGGCCGGCCGGCCGAAGGTGGATCGTTTCGTGACACTCCTTTGGGATCCATCTTATTATCTACATAAAAGAGTGCGTATCACTTAGTTTGCATTTTCGGTCACAGCCTGTTTTCCTCGAAAGTTCAAAACGTGGATATAGCGCCTTTTGGAAGAAAGCTCTTTATATAAAGAATGGATCATTTGTAACAGTAGAACAAAGATTTAAAAAAAAACGTTGCAAACAAACTAAAAACGAAAATTAGTTAGGACGCGTGCTCGGAGGCATGCTCGACCTAGTACACCCTTCTGAGGCTCTTGAAACAAAAGAGTTTTTAAGCAAGGGCCGTTTATTGGACCGCAGCAAATGTATAAGCATATCCTAGATTTCTTTTTACAAATTATATTCAAATTAACAATTAAACAAAATAAAAATGTCAACGATAGCCATAATTATCAGCAGTATAAATCGATTATAATTACATTTAGAATCGATCATATCTTGCCGTTGAAGCGCCTTTTTTTTAAACAGAGAAAGTAACATCTTATTGCATTTTTCAGCAGTTATTGCTTTAAAATGAAATATTTTATTGAATCAAATATTACTTGACATCATACATACATAAGAAGAATACAATTGATGCTGCACGCAATATGAATGATTTCATAAACCAATGAATAACTGTTATCATTTATGAAAAAAAAATATATATATTATTTCTCCTTCAATATGTGATCCAACTCAAAATCAATTATTATGTAAATGTAAATGATATATATTTTGGCCAGTTTTCTCATAAAATTATCAGAGAAAATCAAAAATTCAGTACCATGCAATATAGAGGTGAGTTAGTGTCGCGGGCCGGCCGGCGCCGGCCGGGCTCGGTGGTCCGAACTACACTCTCATGTCCCGGTTTGAAACTGAGCACGTGATCTTTAGACCGCGGCCGGCGGGCCGAAGGTGGATCGTTTCGTGACACTCCTTTGGAATCTATCTTATTTTCTACTTAAAAGAAGAAAATTATGTACTGTAGTACAAACATTTCATATGATAACATTCCTACAAGTCATGAAGGCCATGGGCCGAAGACCAAAATTAGTTCGTTCCGTAGTCCAGTTCTGGAAAGTACTTTATTTTGGCCTAGACATGTTCCAAATATGTATATAAACCCAAAATGCAATGTTCACATTTGCAAATTTTTGGCGTTAAGGAATAACGGCTAAAAACAAAGAAATAGTTAAAATCGGTTGCTAGGGGCATATTTCTCCCTAGCAACGGTGATCTATGTCCCACTTTCGAACCAAATTTTGTTGTAGATATGTCTAATAAGGTATTTGAAGCAGAACGCAATGTTCTCATTATTGACAATTTAGCGATTGACTGGTAAACAGCTAACAACAAAGAAATATTTAGATTTGGTTGCTATGGAAAGGTTGCTTCTTAGCAACGTTGACAAATGTTCCTCTAAATATACAATTTTCTCTGTTTTAGATGTATATGAATACAAAATGTAATCTTCCCTCTTTAAGCTGCGTTTCCACTAGAGCGAATTTCCGCGGCGAATTTCCGCCGTGAACATTCGCACGGACCAAATCAGTGTTATTCATATATTGTTTATATATATTATTCATATTCCATCGCGAATATTCGCAAGCGAATTTTTTTAATCACTCCTCAGAGCGATTTTTTCAATAATTCGCTGCGAAAAAAAAAATTCGCCGCGGAAATTCGCTCTAATGGGAACGCAGCTTTAAAAAAAATCAATATTATGTATTGACAGCTAAACTTGTGTTGCTAGGGACATATTTCTCCCTAGCAACGGTAACATATGTACCTATACATTTTCTTTAAATACCCTAAATTGTTTACATGTGTTATGCAGAGAATAACTGACACTCATCCAAAGGCATAATGTTTCTACTGCCGTTTTTCGATTAAATGTTACTTTCCATTTACCTTGTATTAAGTGATCCACAAAATTCAGTAATGCGGAAATTTCAATAATATGAACATTTTCGTCTTTCACAATGCTTATCAAACACAAGGTTTGTATTAACAAGAAATGGTCCAAGTCTGCTACATTTCAAAAAGACAAATTGCATTCTCTTGTCCTATTTGCTTGTTATGTATACACATGTTCTGATTACATTAAATTGTTTTACAGTGATACAGTTCGAAATTATGTGTACATACAAAGTACAACTTTACGGGAATACACTTAAAACGGTGTACAATTTTGTTCATAGGAAAACAATTACTATTGTGACTAAATTTACTAATTTTACACTGTTTCCTGAATCAATTAATTTGCCTTATTAGACCAAACAAATCTAATTCATTTTGTCGATTGGGACGATGATTTGTTACCATTATGTTAGCAACCACTGGAAATGAGACGGAAGGCTTTTTGCCACAGTTATTCAGTTAACTTTTTCCAAGTCCTGCAGGCATTCCATTGGTTGCAATTTCCTTACTTTGTTATACTTTTCTTGTGTATTTGATTTGCCGAATAAATAATATAGGTTTTCCCGCTCAATTTCGCTATTGTGTCAATCGAATTGATAATAGGAGCAAACGAATTCGCGCGATTTGCGATCGCCGTACCAAAGCATTATTCGAATTCGTTAATAGGCATTCAAAATCACGCCCGGAGCAAACGAATTAACACAAAGCGCATACCATTTCGTCAATGGTCGTTCAAATTGACACGTAGTATACGTAGACGTCTCTTCGGTCAATCGAATTCGTGAAAGGGCAGCCAATTTTCAAATTAGTGCTTTCGATTTAAGAAATGTAAAGATAGATCAGCAATAAATTGGCTAAAAGCAGTGGCGTTTGTATTCAGGTAAACTTAATTCATATTCAGACAAAGCATGTTATATTTGGGGAAAATCAAGTCATAAATTATTCGTGAAATTTATAAAAGGAATATAATTTTGATAAAGGTAAATTTTGCTTGTAAGGTGAGAATGAGAAAATGGAATTCGGGGAAAAGGACCCTGGCCATCTGGAAATATATAAAATAAAATGCTTATAAGCTTCATGTATATCTTTGTTTTCTATAAAGATTCCCCTTTGGCTTATGATGTATTGTTTGTCAACTTATTAGGGGTGGGGAGGGGTGATTGTGCCTCCTATATAGCTCCGTGCTAAAGCGTATATCAATGTTCATTAAAGCTAAATGGGGATGTAGATGACATTACAATTGGAAAATCTTGATGATAACAAAATACATGTAAATACATCATTTTGTAAAAATGTTCAAACGTAACAAACCGCACAATGTCCTTTCCAGGGCAAAAGTAAAACATTATTGTTCCCAGTTTCGTGTGTCATATCATAATTATATATATATTCAGTCAATTAAAACAGGACGAAGACTTGTATGTATATTTACGGACGACTGAGAAATGCATACATATGTCTCCCATGAAAGTCCAAGGCCCCGAAAGTACCCCCCCCCCCCCCATCCCCTACATAATACACAAATGTACATACATGTACATAGCATCCGCGTTATCTAAAACGAATGACGAAATGTTACAATTGTTTGCCCAGAAATGAAATCGAATGCTCCAAACGTGCTCATCAGGCATGACCGGCCATGCCGCGTTAAATTGTATGAACCAAGTTTACATTTGGCTGCACATTCGCGAAATCGATTGCCCATAAATGAACTTCTGTGTCTATTCGCGAAATCGTATGCGTATGCATGAATTCGCTTGCACTTATTCGGAATTAGAAAAACCGATACCAACGATACTGCGGCAACGCGCGAATTCGAATGCACCTAAATGAATTCGATTGAGAAAAGTGCAAAATTGAGCGGGAAAACCTATATATAATAATAATAATAACAAACAGGCGCAAACAAACACACCTGTCAATTAATGTTCTGTGTCAATGTAAATTAATGTACTGTTATGATAATTATAAAGTTAATTGATGTGATATATGTCTTAAAAACAAGAATTGTATCTCAATGCGTTGAGAGTCATAATTATGGTTCCAGCGCCCCCCCCCCCCCCCCCCCCCCCACCCCCAGTGGGAGAAGGCATGGTAGGTGGTTAAGAGAATGCATGTTTGTATGGTTTGATGGGTGTCAGTTATTCTCTGCATAACAAATATAAACAATTTAGGGTATTTAAAGGAAATTTATAGATACATATTTTACCGTTGCTATGGAAAAATATGTCCCTAGCAAGCAAAGTTAAGCTGTCAATCCATAATATTGATTTTTTTAAAGAGGGAAGATTACATTTTGTATTTATATACATCTAAAACAGAGAAAATTGTATATTTAGAGGAATATTTGACAACGTTGCTAAGGAGCAACTTTTCCATAGCAACCAAATCTAACTATTTCTTTGTTTTTAGCCGTTTACCAGTCAATCGCTAAATTGTCAATAGATAGATCGATCATGAATTGCATCGGGTATGAAATAGATACACTTTCACGCTTATACATTAAAATAGCTTTGTACATTTTCCCTGTCTCATTTTAACTTTTGGAGGATTATGATTATTACCAAAAAAACACAACATATGGAACGATCCAACTCATTCAAGCAACATATATCGATTTAAACAATAATAATAACCACGATTTAGAACACAATATTGTTATATATATATTCTGAATAGACTTACTTGTGTGAAAATCCGTTTTTCATAGAATAACATTTAATTTTGGCAGTCTTATTCGTTTAACAATGAGACTCATCACACGTAGAAAATAGCGATTTAAAGTATATTTTCGGTCCTTTTTTAAACTGGTATACATTCCTTGACTCTGTAGATTTAATAAAACGAACACATTTACTGTGAGGTAAGATTCCATGTATAACAACACAATCCAGTTCGTGTCATCTCATCGCATCAAAATGCGCTATTAGCGCTTCTAGCGCTACGATAAAACAAGCGATCTGATTGCCTCTAGCTTACGGGACAGCGTTACGTTCTAATGAAAGATGCACTGGGATTGGATTATTTTCAAGAAGGTATATTTTTTTTCTCAATTTGTTTCCACTTTTTGAGAAATTATTCCACTTTTGAGCTTGACGACATTTGAATTCATGTTCAGTGATTTGTTCACTCCACGATGCCAACATTCAGGTAGATCTCAGAGGTAGGTCACGAAAGTCAAGAAATAAGGCGATCTTTACTGTTTGGCGCGCGGTCTATTTGACACAATGTCATGTATGTAATGCGCTAGGTGAGGATAATCGATTACACAAACTACATTTGAAATGAAATAGATACATTTTAAAAAGTACATCATTCAGTGGTTGTACGAAAATAGAAAGAATTTGCGAAGGCCTCGGAGTTTTTACGTTCATGAGTGTCTCACAATAAAATTGGTACATCATACTATTTGGGGGAAACGTATGATACTGAATGGATCATTTTAAAGAGATTACAGTAATCTTGTTTACAAGTACAACAATGTTTCTAGTGATTAAGAAAATGTGCCTTGGTGTGATTTGATATGTCCATAAACTTATGTGTACAAATATCACGATAATTGGACGTTTTTTGGCCAAAGTTTGAGCAAAAATGCAAAGTGACATGTGCTAACTCATTACACTGACTTTGTACACGGCTTAAATTATCCCGTAGACAATTTAACATCTGAACAGTGCAATCGTAAAAATCTTTTGAACGAAATGGAAATTTGAAAATCCGAAATCTGTCCCGTGCTTGTATTGTTAGTATGAATATGACAAGGTATGAGAGAACCACTAGAGTTCCAATTAAGTTTTTTGAGGATTTGGAAAATGTCACTAAATCCCACTGTAATGCGCTGTGTGTACATAATCGATTACATTGAGGATTAATAACACGAATAGATCGATCATGAATTGCATCGGGCATGAAATAGATACACTTTCACGCTAATACATTAAAAAAGCTTTGTACATTTTCCCTGTCTTACTTTAACTTTCAAATATAATAACATAAACGTGTTTTTTGTTTACAGAAAAAGAATTATGCAACGATCTAACTCATTCAAGCAACGTATATCAATTTGAACAATAGTAATAACCACGATTTAGAACAAAATATTGTTTTATATAATGTCTGAATCACTGTTCACATGTAGCTCATTTCGTGTTAACGTCGTAAACGTTTAATTTTGGCAGTCTCATTCTTCGAACAATGAGACTAATCACACGTAGAAAATAGCGATTTAAAGTGTATTTTTGGTCCTTTTTCAAACTGGTAAACTGGTATTCCGTGACTCATTAGATTTAATTAAACGAATACATTTACTGTGAGGTGAGATTCTATGTATAACAACACAATCCAGTTCGTGTCATCTCATCGCATCAAAATGCGCTTTTAGCGCTTGTAGCACTTCTAGCCCAACGATAAAACAAGCAATCTGATTGGCTCTAGCTTACGGGACAGCGTTTCGTTCTAATGAAAGATGCACTGGGATTGGATTATTTTCAAGAAGGTGTATTTTTTTTTTCTCAATTTGTTTCCACTTTTGGAGAAATTATTCAACTTTTGAGCTTGACGACATTTGAATTCATGTTCAGTGATTTATTCACTACATTCAGGTAGATCTCAGAGGTGGGTCACAAAAGTAAAACAATAAGGCGATGTTCAGTTCGGCCCGCGGTCTATTTGACACTAATGTAATGCGCTGTGTGAAGATAATCGATTACAAATCCAATGTTAATCAAGTCTTCAAGCTATCATTTAGTATATCGATCATAAACTACATTTGGAATAGCATAGATGTATACTTTAAATCTAATACATTGGAATTTGTTTTGGACTTTACTACCGGTAACCCCACAGGAGTTTTGATTGGAGGTGGGTTAGCCCCTTGGGTGTTTCACAAAGATCCTAAGTTGAACTTAACTGTAAGTTGGACTTACAGATTATAGAAAGCCGTTTGTTTCCTTGAAACAATTTCGTACAATTTCTTTTGAAGGGCACGAAATGTTTTGATACAAATCATTATTTCTGTTATCAAGAGGATTTCATTTTCGTGATGTAAAATTGACTTGCAATTTTTAGAAAAATGTTGAATGAATATGATTCCAAGGCTGCAATAGAGCACAGAAGCCATGACGTCATACATTTTTGTTCAGAATGTTCAAATTTGAACTTCATTTTCATAAAGAGCATGTCTAAATACCGAAAATAAATTGAATATGTTAAGTATTGGCTGAGATATGCCCATCCAAATGAATTTTACTTCAATGGGCAATCAGTGTTATAGTGCACTGGTTCATAAAGTTAGGAACCAGTGCACTATAACACCGATTGCCTATTGGAACAAAAAAATCATTCGGATGGGCATATCTCAGCCAATATTCAATTGATTTCCAGTATTTAGATATGATTTTTAATGCTCTTTCTGAAAATGAAGTTCAAATTTGAACATTCTAAAATAGGTGTTTATGACGTCATAGATGACATCACACTTCACCACTCTATTGGCTTTCCATCACCGTTAAGTCCAACTTCGAGTTACCATGGTTACGTTCAACTTAGGATCTTAGATTGAAGTAGTTTATTCCATTCAGTGGTTGAACGAACGGAAAATGAATTTGCGAAGGTCTCGGTGCTTGTGCGTTCATTGGACCCCTACCATACTTTCTATCACCGCTTCCACATTTTTCATTCGATTGTCACCAAATGTGGTGACCTTTCCAAATATCTTATTGCGAACATTTTGGTATAAACTTTGACTAGGTAACCATGTCTAGGTTGCCATGGTAACCATAAACTGAAGAGCATGAGTTTCATGTTTTTGTTGTTTCTTTCTTTTAGTAAACAAGTGAAGTTTGGGTGTCTTTCAGGTCAAATTTTATGAAAATCATCGGTAACAGGTTGTCATGACCTGAAATTAATTTCATGGAGATTCCTTTTGTTTTTCTTTGTTTTAAACACAAAATGTCGCAAAACAATGAATATAATACAAATTAAATCAAAATACGGTTTTGATATATTTGTATGATATTTTTGTATTCAAATCTGCTAATGGGGTCTCTTATGATGTCTACAAACATTTTGTTATGAAAAAAATCAATTTGGTTTAAGTTTATAGGGTAAAAATTGAAGAAATTGCAAATGTAAATATCTTTTGAGTGAAATGGAGGATATATAATCCGAAACCTGCCCCGTTCTTTTATTGTTAATATGATTATGACAAGGTATGAGAGAACCACTAGAGTTCCAAGTAAGTTTTGAGGATTTGGACGATGTCACTAAATCCCAATGCGTTGTGTGTACATAATCGATTATACTGGGAATTAATAACAAGTATAGATCGATCATAAATTGCATCGGGTATAAAATAGATACACTTTCACGCTTATACATTAAAATAGCTTTGTACATTTTCCCTGTCTCATTTTAATATTTGGACGAGTATGATCCACTTTTTCTTACAAAAAAACAACAACATATGGAACGATGCAACTTATTCAAGCAACATAATATATCGATTTAAACAATAATAATAACCATGAAAACATTTGCTGTGAGGTGAGATTCCATGTATAATAACACAATCCAGTTCGTGTCGTCTCATCGCATCAAAATGCGCTTCTAGCGCAACGATAAAAACAAGCAATCTGATTGGCTCTAGCTTACGGGACAGCGTTTCGTTCTAATGAAAGATGCACTGGGATTGGATTATTATCAAGAGAGTGATGTAATTTTTTTCTTTCGATTTTTTTTCTCCACTTTTTGAGAAATGATTCAACTTTTGAGCTTGACGACATTTGAATTCATGTTCAGTGAATTGTTCACTACACGCTTTCAGGTAGATCTCAGAGGTGGGTCACAAAAGTCAAGAAATAAGGCGATTTTTACTGTTCGGCGCGCGGTCTATTTGACATTATATCCTACATAAATGAAATCCTGTTCAGTGATTGGTCTACATAGCGTCATGTGACCAAACATAGTAATGCCCATGGAGAAAAATGTGCTATGCGTGACGTCATTCATGGAATAGTAAATGCTATTCCATGAATGACGTCATAGACGCCGGGTGATCATATTGAGCCCATAGAGATGCAGGTTATAAAACTTCCCTGCGAGCAGAGGTCTTGTTTTAGCTTGCGAAAGATGCTCGACGAGATTTCTCAAAGAGTTATTTAAAAAGAAATACAGCATATTTTCAACCGTGAATATCAATAAGTTCCAAATAATATTCTAGAGATGCATTTCATGTATAATGTAGAGGTATTCGAATTTAAAAATAACGATAATGGTGCACATTGTGCATCGTTGTCCTTCTGTGGTCGTGACACTAATTCGTCATTAAACAATCGGCCGGGGTGTGCACTGCACTAGCTGTATGTCTAATGTACGAATAACTGTTTTCTCCATACAATTACACGTGTGTAGTATGTAAAGCAGGTTAATTATTCACCTTGATGCGCGCGTTTTGCATTTGGGTGCATATTAGTTGTTAAGGCGCGTAACCATGAATGGAAAGATAGCGCAATACGCGCTCTGCGCTAGGACTATTGCACAAAGGGGGCCAGTGTCACAAACAGAACATAGTCAGTGCAGTGATGGTTCCATGATCAATGTTTTGTTTTTCTTTATATTTTTCTTTAATTTAATTGAAATCATTTATTTTTGCGATGATTATGATTATGCGAAGGATATAAAACAAATATATCATGCACTATTTCGAGCCACTAGTGAAATTATGGATTCCTCGGTGACAGAAAAAGCACTATGTTCTTCGGGTCTACGACCCTCAGAACATAGTGCTTTTCCTGTCACCTCGGAATCCATAATTTCAACTAGAGGCTCTCAGTGCATGGTATATTTGTTTACTATGTCATGTATGTAATACGCTGTGCGAAGATAATCAATTACACAAACTACATTTGAAATGAAGTTCATGTAGTTTATTCCATTCAGTGGTTGTACGAACAAAAAATGAATTTGCGAAGGCCTCGGAGTTTGTACGTTCATGAGTGTCTCACAATAAAATTGGTACATTATACTATTTGGTGATTTGATATGTCCATAAATGTCACGTTAATTGGACGTTTGAGCATAAAAACAAAGTGATGTGCGCTGACTCATTACACTGACTTTGTACACGGCTTAAATTATCCCGTAGACAATTTTACATCTGAACAGTGCAATCGTAAAAATCTTTTGAACGAAATGGAAATTTGAAAATCCGAAATCTGTCCCGTGCTTGTATTGTTAGTATGAATATGACAAGGTATGAGAGAACCACTAGAGTTCCAAGTAAGTTTTTTGAGGATTTGGAAAATGTCACTAAATCCCACTATAATGCGCTGTGTGTAAATAATCGATTACATTGAGGATTAATAACACGAATAGATCGATCATGAATTGCATCGGGCATGAAATAGATACACTTTCACGCTAATACATTAAAATAGCTTTGCACATTTTCCCTGTCTTACTTTAACTTACAAATAGAATAACATAAACGTGTTTTTTTTTTTACAGAAAAAGAATATATGGAACGATCCAACTCATTCAAGCAACGTATATCAATTTTAACAATAGTAATAACCACGATTTAGAACAAAATATTGTTTTATATTTTGTCTGAATCGATGTTCATATGTCGCAAATTCCGTTTACACATAGTAAACGTTTAATTTTGGCAGTCTCATTCTTCTAACAATGAGACTAATCACACGTAGAAAATAGCGATTTCAAGTGTAATTCGGTCCTTTTTCAAACGGTAAACTGGTATTCCGTGACTCATTAGATTTAATTAAACGAATACATTTACTGTGAGGTGAGATTCCATGTATAACAACACAATCCAGTTCGTGTCATCTCATCGCATCAAAATGCGCTTTTAGCGCTTGTAGCACTTCTAGCCCAACGATAAAACAAGCAATCTGATTGGCTCTAGCTTACGGGACAGCGTTTCGTTCTAATGAAAGATGCACTGGGATTGGATTATTTTCAAGAAGGTGTATTTTTTTTCTCAATTTGTTTCCACTTTTGGAGAAATTATTCAACTTTTGAGCTTGACGACATTTGAATTCATGTTCAGTGATTTGTTCACTACATTCAGGTAGATCTCAGAGGTGGGTCACAAAAGTAAAACAATAAGGCGATGTTCAGTTCGGCCCGCGGTCTATTTGACACTAATGTAATGCGCTGTGTGAAGATAATCGATTACAAATCCAATGTTAATCAAGTCTTCAAGCTATCATTTAGTATATCGATCATAAACTACATTTGGAATAGCATAGATGTATACTTTAAATCTAATACATTGGAATTTGTTTTGGACTTTACTACCGGTAACCCCACAGGAGTTTTGATTGGAGGTGGGTTAGCCCCTTGGGTGTTTCACAAAGATCCTAAGTTGAACTTAACTGTAAGTTGGACTTACAGATTATAGAAAGCCGTTTGTTTCCTTGAAACAATTTCGTACAATTTCTTTTGAAGGGCACGAAATGTTTTGATACAAATCATTATTTCTGTTATCAAGAGGATTTCATTTTTGTGATGTAAAATTGACTTGCAATTTTTAGAAAAATGTTGAATGAATATGATTCCAAGGCTGCAATAGAGCACAGAAGCCATGACGTCATACATTTTTGTTCAGAATGTTCAAATTTGAACTTCATTTTCATAAAGAGCATGTCTAAATACCGAAAATCAATTGAATATGTTAAGTATTGGCTGAGATATGCCCATCCAAATGAATTTTACTTCAATGGGCAATCAGTGTTATAGTGCACTGGTTCATAAAGTTAGGAACCAGTGCACTATAACACCGATTGCCTATTGGAACAAAAAAAATCATTCGGATGGGCATATCTCAGCCAATATTCAATTGATTTCCAGTATTTAGATATGATTTTTAATGCTCTTTCTGAAAATGAAGTTCAAATTTGAACATTCTAAAATAGGTGTTTATGACGTCATAGATGACATCACACTTCACCACTCTATTGGCTTTCCATCACCGTTAAGTTCAACTTCGAGTTACCATGGTTACGTTCAACTTAGGATCTTAGATTGAAGTAGTTTATTCCATTCAGTGGTTGAACGAACGGAAAATGAATTTGCGAAGGTCTCGGTGCTTGTGCGTTCATTGGACCCCTACCATACTTTCTATCACCGCTTCCACAGTTTTCATTCGATTGTCACCAAATGTGGTGACCTTTCCAAATATCTTATTGCGAACATTTTGGTATAAACTTTGACTAGGTAACCATGTCTAGGTTGCCATGGTAACCATAAACTGAAGAGCATGAGTTTCATGTTTTTGTTGTTTCTTTCTTTTAGTAAACAAGTGAAGTTTGGGTGTCTTTCAGGTCAAATTTTATGAAAATCATCGGTAACAGGTTGTCATGACCTGAAATTAATTTCATGGAGATTTCTTTTGTTTTTCTTTGTTTTAAACACAAAATGTCGCAAAACAATGAATATAATACAAATTAAATCAAAATACGGTTTTGATATATTTGTATGATATTTTTTTATTCAAATCTGCTAATGGGGTCTCTTATGATGTCTACAAACATTTTGTTATGAAAAAAATCAATTTGGTTTAAGTTTATAGGGTAAAAATTGAAGAAATTGCAAATGTAAATATCTTTTGAGTGAAATGGAGGATATATAATCCGAAACCTGCCCCGTTCTTTTATTGTTAATATGATTATGACAAGGTATGAGAGAACCACTAGAGTTCCAAGTAAGTTTTGAGGATTTGGACGATGTCACTAAATCCCAATGCGTTGTGTGTACATAATCGATTATACTGGGAATTAATAACAAATATAGATCGATCATAAATTGCATCGGGTTTAAAATAGATACACTTTCACGCTTATACATTAAAATAGCTTTGTACATTTTCCCTGTCTCATTTTAATATTTGGACGAGTATGATCCACTTTTTCTTACAAAAAAACAACAACATATGGAACGATGCAACTTATTCAAGCAACATAATATATCGATTTAAACAATAATAATAACCATGAAAACATTTGCTGTGAGGTGAGATTCCATGTATAACAACACAATCCAGTTCGTGTCGTCTCATCGCATCAAAATGCGCTTCTAGCGCAACGATAAAAACAAGCAATCTGATTGGCTCTAGCTTACGGGACAGCGTTTCGTTCTAATGAAAGATGCACTGGGATTGGATTATTATCAAGAGAGTGATGTAATTTTTTTCTTTCAATTTTTTTTCTCCACTCTTTGAGAAATGATTCAACTTTTGAGCTTGACGACATTTGAATTCATGTTCAGTGAATTGTTCACTACACGCTTTCAGGTAGATCTCAGAGGTGGGTCACAAAAGTCAAGAAATAAGGCGATTTTTACTGTTCGGCGCGCGGTCTATTTGACATTATATCCTACATAAATGAAATCCTGTTCAGTGATTGGTCTACATACCGTCATGTGACCAAACATAGTAATGCCCATGGAGAAAAATGTGCTATGCGTGACGTCATTCATGGAATAGTAAATGCTATTCCATGAATGACGTCATAGACGCCGGGTGATCATATTGAGCCCATAGAGATGCAGGTTATAAAACTTCCCTGCGAGCAGAGGTCTTGTTTTAGCTTGCGAAAGATGCTCGACGAGATTTCTCAAAGAGTTATTTAAAAAGAAATACAGCATATTTTCAACCGTGAATATCAATAAGTTCCAAATAATATTCTAGAGATGCATTTCATGTATAATGTAGAGGTATTCGAATTTAAAAATAACGATAATGGTGCACATTGTGCATCGTTGTCCTTCTGTGGTCGTGACACTAATTCGTCATTAAACAATCGGCCGGGGTGTGCACTGCACTAGCTGTATGTCTAATGTACGAATAACTGTTTTCTCCATACAATTACACGTGTGTAGTATGTAAAGCAGGTTAATTATTCACCTTGATGCGCGCGTTTTGCATTTGGGTGCATATTAGTTGTTAAGGCGCGTAACCATGAATGGAAAGATAGCGCAATACGCGCTCTGCGCTAGGACTATTGCACAAAGGGGGCCAGTGTCACAAACAGAACATAGTCAGTGCAGTGATGGTTCCATGATCAATGTTTTGTTTTTCTTTATATTTTTCTTTAATTTAATTGAAATCATTTATTTTTGCGATGATTATGATTATGCGAAGGATATAAAACAAATATATCATGCACTATTTCGAGCCACTAGTGAAATTATGGATTCCTCGGTGACAGAAAAAGCACTATGTTCTTCGGGTCTACGACCCTCAGAACATAGTGCTTTTCCTGTCACCTCGGAATCCATAATTTCAACTAGAGGCTCTCAGTGCATGGTATATTTGTTTACTATGTCATGTATGTAATACGCTGTGCGAAGATAATCAATTACACAAACTACATTTGAAATGAAGTTCATGTAGTTTATTCCATTCAGTGGTTGTACGAACAAAAAATGAATTTGCGAAGGCCTCGGAGTTTGTACGTTCATGAGTGTCTCACAATAAAATTGGTACACTATACTATTTGGTGATTTGATATGTCCATAAATGTCACGTTAATTGGACGTTTGAGCATAAAAACAAAGTGATGTGCGCTGACTCATTACACTGACTTTGTACACGGCTTAAATTATCCCGTAGACAATTTTACATCTGAACAGTGCAATCGTAAAAATCTTTTGAACGAAATGGAAATTTGAAAATCCGAAATCTGTCCCGTACTTGTATTGTTAGTATGAATATGACAAGGTATGAGAGAACCACTAGAGTTCCAAGTAAGTTTTTTGAGGATTTGGAAAATGTCACTAAATCCCACTATAATGCGCTGTGTGTAAATAATCGATTACATTGAGGATTAATAACACGAATAGATCGATCATGAATTGCATCGGGCATGAAATAGATACACTTTCACGCTAATACATTAAAATAGCTTTGCACATTTTCCCTGTCTTACTTTAACTTACAAATAGAATAACATAAACGTGTGTTTTTTTTTACAGAAAAAGAACATATGGAACGATCCAACTCATTCAAGCAACGTATATCAATTTTAACAATAGTAATAACCACGATTTAGAACAAAATATTGTTTTATATTTTGTCTGAATCGATGTTCACATGTCGCAAATTCCGTTTACACATAGTAAACTTTTAATTTTGGCAGTCTCATTCTTCTAACAATGAGACTAATCACACGTAGAAAATAGCGATTTCAAGTGTAATTCGGTCCTTTTTCAAACGGTAAACTGGTATTCCGTGACTCATTAGATTTAATTAAACGAATACATTTACTATGAGGTGAGATTCCATGTATAACAACACAATCCAGTTCGTGTCATCTCATCGCATCAAAATGCGCTTTTAGCGCTTGTAGAACTTCTAGCCCAACGATAAAACAAGCAATCTGATTGGCTCTAGCTTACGGGACAGCGTTTCGTTCTAATGAAAGATGCACTGGGATTGGATTATTTTCAAGAAGGTGTATTTTTTTTTCTCAATTTGTTTCCACTTTTGGAGAAATTATTCAACTTTTGAGCTTGACGACATTTGAATTCATGTTCAGTGATTTGTTCACTACATTCAGGTAGATCTCAGAGGTGGGTCACAAAAGTAAAACAATAAGGCGATGTTCAGTTCGGCCCGCGGTCTATTTGACACTAATGTAATGCGCTGTGTGAAGATAATCGATTACAAATCCAATGTTAATCAAGTCTTCAAGCTATCATTTAGTATATCGATCATAAACTACATTTGGAATAGCATAGATGTATACTTTAAATCTAATACATTGGAATTTGTTTTGGACTTTACTACCGGTAACCCCACAGGAGTTTTGATTGGAGGTGGGTTAGCCCCTTGGGTGTTTCACAAAGATCCTAAGTTTAACTTAACTGTAAGTTGGACTTACAGATTATAGAAAGCCGTTTGTTTCCTTGAAACAATTTCGTACAATTTCTTTTGAAGGGCACGAAATGTTTTGATACAAATCATTATTTCTGTTATCAAGAGGATTTCATTTTCGTGATGTAAAATTGACTTGCAATTTTTAGAAAAATGTTGAATGAATATGATTCCAAGGCTGCAATAGAGCACAGAAGCCATGACGTCATACATTTTTGTTCAGAATGTTCAAATTTGAACTTCATTTTCATAAAGAGCATGTCTAAATACCGAAAATAAATTGAATATGTTAAGTATTGGCTGAGATATGCCCATCCAAATGAATTTTACTTCAATGGGCAATCAGTGTTATAGTGCACTGGTTCATAAAGTTAGGAACCAGTGCACTATAACACCGATTGCCTATTGGAACAAAAAAATCATTCGGATGGGCATATCTCAGCCAATATTCAATTGATTTCCAGTATTTAGATATGATTTTTAATGCTCTTTCTGAAAATGAAGTTCAAATTTGAACATTCTAAAATAGGTGTTTATGACGTCATAGATGACATCACACTTCACCACTCTATTGGCTTTCCATCACCGTTAAGTCCAACTTCGAGTTACCATGGTTACGTTCAACTTAGGATCTTAGATTGAAGTAGTTTATTCCATTCAGTGGTTGAACGAACGGAAAATGAATTTGCGAAGGTCTCGGTGCTTGTGCGTTCATTGGACCCCTACCATACTTTCTATCACCGCTTCCACAGTTTTCATTCGATTGTCACCAAATTTGGTGACCTTTCCAAATATCTTATTGCGAACATTTTGGTATAAACTTTGACTAGGTAACCATGTCTAGGTTGCCATGGTAACCATAAACTGAAGAGCATGAGTTTCATGTTTTTGTTGTTTCTTTCTTTTAGTAAACAAGTGAAGTTTGGGTGTCTTTCAGGTCAAATTTTATGAAAATCATCGGTAACAGGTTGTCATGACCTGAAATTAATTTCATGGAGATTTCTTTTGTTTTTCTTTGTTTTAAACACAAAATGTCGCAAAACAATGAATATAATACAAATTAAATCAAAATACGGTTTTGATATATTTGTATGATATTTTTTTATTCAAATCTGCTAATGGGGTCTCTTATGATGTCTACAAACATTTTGTTATGAAAAAAATCAATTTGGTTTAAGTTTATAGGGTAAAAATTGAAGAAATTGCAAATGTAAATATCTTTTGAGTGAAATGGAGGATATATAATCCGAAACCTGCCCCGTTCTTTTATTGTTAATATGAATATGACAAGGTATGAGAGAACCACTAGAGTTCCAAGTAAGTTTTGAGGATTTGGACGATGTCACTAAATCCCAATGCGTTGTGTGTACATAATCGATTATACTGGGAATTAATAACAAGTATAGATCGATCATAAATTGCATCGGGTATGAAATAGATACACTTTCACGCTTATACATTAAAATAGCTTTGTACATTTTCCCTGTCTCATTTTAATATTTGGACGAGTATGATCCACTTTTTCTTACAAAAAAACAACAACATATGGAACGATGCAACTTATTCAAGCAACATAATATATCGATTTAAACAATAATAATAACCATGAAAACATTTGCTGTGAGGTGAGATTCCATGTATAACAACACAATCCAGTTCGTGTCGTCTCATCGCATCAAAATGCGCTTCTAGCGCAACGATAAAAACAAGCAATCTGATTGGCTCTAGCTTACGGGACAGCGTTTCGTTCTAATGAAAGATGCACTGGGATTGGATTATTATCAAGAGAGTGATGTAATTTTTTTCTTTCAATTTTTTTTCTCCACTTTTTGAGAAATGATTCAACTTTTGAGCTTGACGACATTTGAATTCATGTTCAGTGAATTGTTCACTACACGCTTTCAGGTAGATCTCAGAGGTGGGTCACAAAAGTCAAGAAATAAGGCGATTTTTACTGTTCGGCGCGCGGTCTATTTGACATTATATCCTACATAAATGAAATCCTGTTCAGTGATTGGTCTACATAGCGTCATGTGACCAAACATAGTAATGCCCATGGAGAAAAATGTGCTATGCGTGACGTCATTCATGGAATAATAAATGCTATTCCATGAATGACGTCATAGACGCCGGGTGATCATATTGAGCCCATAGAGATGCAGGTTATAAAACTTCCCTGCGAGCAGAGGTCTTGTTTTAGCTTGCGAAAGATGCTCGACGAGATTTCTCAAAGAGTTATTTAAAAATAAATACAGCATATTTTCAACCGTGAATATCAATAAGTTCCAAATAATATTCTAGAGATGCATTTCATGTATAATGTAGAGGTATTCGAATTTAAAAATAACGATAATGGTGCACATTGTGCATCGTTGTCCTTCTGTGGTCGTGACACTAATTCGTCATTAAACAATCGGCCGGGGTGTGCACTGCACTAGCTGTATGTCTAATGTACGAATAACTGTTTTCTCCATACAATTACACGTGTGTAGTATGTAAAGCAGGTTAATTATTCACCTTGATGCGCGCGTTTTGCATTTGGGTGCATATTAGTTGTTAAGGCGCGTAACCATGAATGGAAAGATAGCGCAATACGCGCTCTGCGCTAGGACTATTGCACAAAGGGGGCCAGTGTCACAAACAGAACATAGTCAGTGCAGTGATGGTTCCATGATCAATGTTTTGTTTTTCTTTATATTTTTCTTTAATTTAATTGAAATAATTTATTTTTGCGATGATTATGATTATGCGAAGGATATAAAACAAATATATCATGCACTATTTCGAGCCACTAGTGAAATTATGGATTCCTCGGTGACAGAAAAAGCACTATGTTCTTCGGGTCTACGACCCTCAGAACATAGTGCTTTTCCTGTCACCTCGGAATCCATAATTTCAACTAGAGGCTCTCAGTGCATGGTATATTTGTTTACTATGTCATGTATGTAATACGCTGTGCGAAGATAATCAATTACACAAACTACATTTGAAATGAAGTTCATGTAGTTTATTCCATTCAGTGGTTGTACGAACAAAAAATGAATTTGCGAAGGCCTCGGAGTTTGTACGTTCATGAGTGTCTCACAATAAAATTGGTACATTATACTATTTGGTGATTTGATATGTCCATAAATGTCACGTTAATTGGACGTTTGAGCATAAAAACAAAGTGATGTGCGCTGACTCATTACACTGACTTTGTACACGGCTTAAATTATCCCATAGACAATTTTACATCTGAACAGTGCAATCGTAAAAATCTTTTGAACGAAATGGAAATTTGAAAATCCGAAATCTGTCCCGTGCTTGTATTGTTAGTATGAATATGACAAGGTATGAGAGAACCACTAGAGTTCCAAGTAAGTTTTTTGAGGATTTGGAAAATGTCACTAAATCCCACTATAATGCGCTGTGTGTAAATAATCGATTACATTGAGGATTAATAACACAAATAGATCGATCATGAATTGCATCGGGCATGAAATAGATACACTTTCACGCTAATACATTAAAATAGCTTTGCACATTTTCCCTGTCTTACTTTAACTTACAAATAGAATAACATAAACGTGTTTTTTTTTTACAGAAAAAGAACATATGGAACGATCCAACTCATTCAAGCAACGTATATCAATTTTAACAATAGTAATAACCACGATTTAGAACAAAATATTGTTTTATATCATGTCTGAATCGATGTTCACATGTCGCAAATTCCGTTTACACATAGTAAACTTTTAATTTTGGCAGTCTCATTCTTCTAACAATGAGACTAATCACACGTAGAAAATAGCGATTTCAAGTGTAATTCGGTCCTTTTTCAAACGGTAAACTGGTATTCCGTGACTCATTAGATTTAATTAAACGAATACATTTACTGTGAGGTGAGATTCCATGTATAACAACACAATCCAGTTCGTGTCATCTCATCGCATCAAAATGCGCTTTTAGCGCTTGTAGCACTTCTAGCCCAACGATAAAACAAGCAATCTGATTGGCTCTAGCTTACGGGACAGCGTTTCGTTCTAATGAAAGATGCACTGGGATTGGATTATTTTCAAGAAGGTGTATTTTTTTTCTCAATTTGTTTCCACTTTTGGAGAAATTATTCAACTTTTGAGCTTGACGACATTTGAATTCATGTTCAGTGATTTGTTCACTACATTCAGGTAGATCTCAGAGGTGGGTCACAAAAGTAAAACAATAAGGCAATTTTCAGTTCGGCCCGCGGTCTATTTGACACTAATGTAATGCGCTGTGTGAAGATAATCGATTACAAATCCAATGTTAATCGAGTCTTGTTAAGTTGAACTTAACTGTAAGTTGGACTTACAGATTATAGAAAGCCGTTTGTTTCTTTGAAACAATTTCGTACAATTTCTTTTGAAGGGCACGAAATGTTTTGATACAAATCATTATTTCTGTTATCAAGAGGATTTCATTTTTGTGATGTAAAATTGACTTGCAATTTTTAAAAAATGTTGAATGAATATGATTCCAAGGCTGCAATAGAGCACAGAAGCCATGACGTCATACATTTTTGTTCAGAATGTTCAAATTTGAACTTCATTTTCATAAAGAGCATGTCTAAATACCGAAAATAAATTGAATATGTTAAGTATTGGCTGAGATATGCCCATCCAAATGAATTTTACTTCAATGGGCAATCAGTGTTATAGTGCACTGGTTCATAAAGTTAGGAACCAGTGCACTATAACACCGATTGCCTATTGGAACAAAAAAATCATTCGGATGGGCATATCTCAGCCAATATTCAATTGATTTCCAGTATTTAGATATGATTTTTAATGCTCTTTCTGAAAATGAAGTTCAAATTTGAACATTCTAAAATAGGTGTTTATGACGTCATAGATGACATCACACTTCACCACTCTATTGGCTTTCCATCACCGTTAAGTCCAACTTCGAGTTACCATGGTTACGTTCAACTTAGGATCTTAGATTGAAGTAGTTTATTCCATTCAGTGGTTGAACGAACGGAAAATGAATTTGCGAAGGTCTCGGTGCTTGTGCGTTCATTGGACCCCTACCATACTTTCTATCACCGCTTCCACAGTTTTCATTCGATTGTCACCAAATTTGGTGACCTTTCCAAATATCTTATTGCGAACATTTTGGTATAAACTTTGACTAGGTAACCATGTCTAGGTTGCCATGGTAACCATAAACTGAAGAGCATGAGTTTCATGTTTTTGTTGTTTCTTTCTTTTAGTAAACAAGTGAAGTTTGGGTGTCTTTCAGGTCAAATTTTATGAAAATCATCGGTAACAGGTTGTCATGACCTGAAATTAATTTCATGGAGATTTCTTTTGTTTTTCTTTGTTTTAAACACAAAATGTCGCAAAACAATGAATATAATACAAATTAAATCAAAATACGGTTTTGATATATTTGTATGATATTTTTTTATTCAAATCTGCTAATGGGGTCTCTTATGATGTCTACAAACATTTTGTTATGAAAAAAATCAATTTGGCTTAAGTTTATAGGGTAAAAATTGAAGAAATTGCAAATGTAAATATCTTTTGAGTGAAATGGAGGATATATAATCCGAAACCTGCCCCGTTCTTTTATTGTTAATATGATTATGACAAGGTATGAGAGAACCACTAGAGTTCCAAGTAAGTTTTGAGGATTTGGACGATGTCACTAAATCCCAATGCGTTGTGTGTACATAATCGATTATACTGGGAATTAATAACAAGTATAGATCGATCATAAATTGCATCGGGTATAAAATAGATACACTTTCACGCTTATACATTAAAATAGCTTTGTACATTTTCCCTGTCTCATTTTAATATTTGGACGAGTATGATCCACTTTTTCTTACAAAAAAACAACAACATATGGAACGATGCAACTTATTCAAGCAACATAATATATCGATTTAAACAATAATAATAACCATGAAAACATTTGCTGTGAGGTGAGATTCCATGTATAACAACACAATCCAGTTCGTGTCGTCTCATCGCATCAAAATGCGCTTCTAGCGCAACGATAAAAACAAGCAATCTGATTGGCTCTAGCTTACGGGACAGCGTTTCGTTCTAATGAAAGATGCACTGGGATTGGATTATTATCAAGAGAGTGATGTAATTTTTTTCTTTCAATTTTTTTTCTCCACTTTTTGAGAAATGATTCAACTTTTGAGCTTGACGACATTTGAATTCATGTTCAGTGAATTGTTCACTACACGCTTTCAGGTAGATCTCAGAGGTGGGTCACAAAAGTCAAGAAATAAGGCGATTTTTACTGTTCGGCGCGCGGTCTATTTGACATTATATCCTACATAAATGAAATCCTGTTCAGTGATTGGTCTACATAGCGTCATGTGACCAAACATAGTAATGCCCATGGAGAAAAATGTGCTATGCGTGACGTCATTCATGGAATAGTAAATGCTATTCCATGAATGACGTCATAGACGCCGGGTGATCATATTGAGCCCATAGAGATGCAGGTTATAAAACTTCCCTGCGAGCAGAGGTCTTGTTTTAGCTTGCAAAAGATGCTCGACGAGATTTCTCAAAGAGTTATTTAAAAAGAAATACAGCATATTTTCAACCGTGAATATCAATAAGTTCCAAATAATATTCTAGAGATGCATTTCATGTATAATGTAGAGGTATTCGAATTTAAAAATAACGATAATGGTGCACATTGTGCATCGTTGTCCTTCTGTGGTCGTGACACTAATTCGTCATTAAACAATCGGCCGGGGTGTGCACTGCACTAGCTGTATGTCTAATGTACGAATAACTGTTTTCTCCATACAATTACACGTGTGTAGTATGTAAAGCAGGTTAATTATTCACCTTGATGCGCGCGTTTTGCATTTGGGTGCATATTAGTTGTTAAGGCGCGTAACCATGAATGGAAAGATAGCGCAATACGCGCTCTGCGCTAGGACTATTGCACAAAGGGGGCCAGTGTCACAAACAGAACATAGTCAGTGCAGTGATGGTTCCATGATCAATGTTTTGTTTTTCTTTATATTTTTCTTTAATTTAATTGAAATCATTTATTTTTGCGATGATTATGATTATGCGAAGGATATAAAACAAATATATCATGCACTATTTCGAGCCACTAGTGAAATTATGGATTCCTCGGTGACAGAAAAAGCACTATGTTCTTCGGGTCTACGACCCTCAGAACATAGTGCTTTTCCTGTCACCTCGGAATCCATAATTTCAACTAGAGGCTCTCAGTGCATGGTATATTTGTTTACTATGTCATGTATGTAATACGCTGTGCGAAGATAATCAATTACACAAACTACATTTGAAATGAAGTTCATGTAGTTTATTCCATTCAGTGGTTGTACGAACAAAAAATGAATTTGCGAAGGCCTCGGAGTTTGTACGTTCATGAGTGTCTCACAATAAAATTGGTACATTATACTATTTTGTGATTTGATATGTCCATAAATGTCACGTTAATTGGACGTTTGAGCATAAAAACAAAGTGATGTGCGCTGACTCATTACACTGACTTTGTACACGGCTTAAATTATCCCGTAGACAATTTAACATCTGAACAGTGCAATCGTAAAAATCTTTTGAACGAAATGGAAATTTGAAAATCCGAAATCTGTCCCGTACTTGTATTGTTAGTATGAATATGACAAGGTATGAGAGAACCACTAGAGTTCCAAGTAAGTTTTTTGAGGATTTGGAAAATGTCACTAAATCCCACTATAATGCGCTGTGTGTAAATAATCGATTACATTGAGGATTAATAACACGAATAGATCGATCATGAATTGCATCGGGCATGAAATAGAGACACTTTCACGCTAATACATTAAAATAGCTTTGCACATTTTCCCTGTCTTACTTTAACTTACAAATATAATAACATAAACGTGTTTTTTTTTTACAGAAAAAGAACAAATGGAACGATCCAACTCATTCAAGCAACGTATATCAATTTTAACAATAGTAATAACCACGATTTAGAACAAAATATTGTTTTATATCATGTCTGAATCGATGTTCACATGTCGCAAATTCCGTTTACACATAGTAAACTTTTAATTTTGGCAGTCTCATTCTTCTAACAATGAGTCTAATCAAAGATCCTACATACACAAGATGCTCAACTCTCGGTCAAAAAGTGAAACGCTAACGCGCGGAATTGTGGGAGTTTGAAGGAGTGCGCCAACTAGCGGTGAGCGGGTAAAGTTTCCAGGTGAGCGCTGATTACAGTACATTAACATTGGCAGGATCATGGTATTATATAATAAAAATCAATATATTTTGGGGAAAGATATGACTTAATTTACTGATGACACCAATACTCGTTGATATTTTGTTTGAAATGGCAAGTATATAATCTTTCCAGGCTAAATGTTGGTCAATAATTACACCTAAGAAATAAGTTGATTGAACACGCTGAATTAGAATATCATTAATTTTAATTATTAAGGAATTTATTGAATCATTTGAAATAGCACTTTGCTTATGATGGTAGTATTTGAAATTATATTTAGAAGTATTAAGAGACAATTTATTACAATTGAACCATATAGTGATACATGTTTCATTTCATTATTTATAATTTGACATAAGGTATTAATATCATTGTGAGAAAAAAGAATATTGGTATCAGCAGCAAAAAGCACAAATTTAAGAGTATGGGGACAATTAACTGAATTATTTATGAATAGTAAGAATAGAAGTGGTTCTAGAATTGATCCTTGGGGTACTCCACATGTAACTTGTAAAAGTTCAGAACAAACATTGTTATATACTGCGATTTGATAGCGGTGCTTAAAATAATTTTCAAACCATGAACGTACTATACTTCTTAATTCGTAAGATTTTTCTTTATGTAAAATAATATTGTGATTGATAGAGTCAAAAGCTTTACTCAAATCCAGAAAGCTGAATAAGTAACGTAAGTGTAACTCTTAATCAGTATTGTGTATTGTCATAATTTTATTGTAGTTGTTTCAATCATGAAAATCCAAATAAATAGAGGTCCAGTTTATATCTAAGCCGTCTCTATTTCTGTAAATACCATGTTGAGTTAGAAGTTTGAACTGACAGCCCCTGTTGTGTAGCCTGAAGGATCCCGGGAAGGTGTGAAAACTCTATTGAGAACTATGGATTAAATTGAAGAAACCGCTGAATAAATTAAAGAAACCATTGTCATTTAATGAGCTCATTATATTTGGTGACGTTGGCCATGCATGGTCAAATGTATACTCACATAACTGAACCCATCCCATTGAAAAAAACAGAGCAGATGAAATTCTCAGATTGAAATGAAATCTTGAGATATTCATAATGATAAGCTGTGATATTAAGCTGCAGCTAAAGGCCCGTTTATTTTGTTCCTAAAAATAGATATTTTTCTTTTAAAGAAAATGGCAAAAACAAAACAAACCAGAACGTCAATGACGTAGCGCTCATCCGGCATCTCGCAACATCAAATATCGCAAACTTCATGTGGTACACTTTTCAACTGGTCAAAAAATAAAAATGTGATGCCCTGGAAGGGACATAAAAATTAATTTAAAAAAAATTAGAGTGAAAAAATATAAATTTGATGCCCCAGAAGGGACATGGGAAAAAAAAAAAAATAATAAATAAATAAATAAATAAATAAATAAAAAAAATAAATAAATAAAAAATAAATAAATAAAATAAATAAATAAATAAATAAATAAATAAATAATACAAATAAATAAATAAATAAATAAATAAATAAATAAATAATTAAAAAATTACCATAATTAATTAATGGAGAAAAATTTCAAAATTCTGTGTAGAAGTTTAGTGTACCAAAGTTAGCTCTACCAGATAAAGCAAACCAAATCAAAATCGGTCGAGAAATGAAGGAGAAGAAGCATTTTTTGTGATTTTTGGAATAAATTTGCATAAATTACCATAATTAATTAATGGAGAAAATGGCAAAAACAAAACAAACCAGAACGTCAATGACGTAGCGCTCATCCGGCATCTCGCAACATCAAATATCGCAAACTTCATGTGGTACACTTTTCAACTGGTCAAAAAATAAAAATGTGATGCCCTGGAAGGGACATAAAAATTAATTTAAAAAAAATTAGAGTGAAAAAATATAAATTTGATGCCCCAGAAGGGACATGGGGAAAAAAAAAAAATAAATAAATAAATAAATAAATAAATAAATAAAAAAAATAAATAAATAAAAAATAAATAAATAAAATAAATAAATAAATAAATAAATAAATAAATAATAAAAATAAATAAATAAATAATTAAAAAATTACCATAATTAATTAATGGAGAAAAATTTCAAAATTCTGTGTAGAAGTTTAGTGTACCAAAGTTAGCTCTACCAGATAAAGCAAACCAAATCAAAATCGGTCGAGAAATGAAGGAGAAGAAGCATTTTTTGTGATTTTTGGAATAAATTTGCATAAATTACCATAATTAATTAATGGAGAAAAATTTCAAAATTCTGTGTAGAATTTTAGTGTACCAAAGTTAGCTCTACCAGATAAAGCAAACCAAATCAAAATCGGTCAAGAAATGAAGGAGAAGAAGCATTTTTTGTGATTTCGAATAAATTTGCATAAATTAGCATATATAATGAATTTCACGATTCTGTGTAGAAGTTTTAAATCCCCCTCCTAGCCCTATCTTATGAAACAATCAGAATCAAAATCGGTTGAAAAATAAAGAAGAAGAAGCATTTTGAAAACTGTGGACGGACGGACGGACGGACGGAAGGACGGACGGACGGACGACGGACGCCACGCCATGGCATAAGCTCATCGGGCCCTTCGGGCCGTATGAGCTAAAAATTAAAAATTTGTGTGGCTAAGAAACTTAAATAATTTGAGTTAAAATGCTCAAATTGCTAGAAAATCAGGCTTGTTTGTTTTTTCCAAAAGGATTGAGTTGGGCTTTATTTTTTTACCGGAAAGAGGCAAAAAATTAATTTATTACCTTTTTCATCAATTCAGATTTTAAATTGCTTAAATTCAAAATATAACAAACCTTTCAAGAGTTGTATCACGATTTTCAAGCGAGTTTAGCATTTTAAACTCAAAAATCAAAAATTTCAACGAACAAGTGAAGTTGACCAATATTTCTTGCCATTTTCTTTTAAAAAAAGAAGAAAAGCTAGCATTTTGAGTGAAATATAATATTTAAAAAAATGGATTCTTTGACTATACTTTCCATTCCAAAAATGTATACTTTTATTCACATTAAGAATAGTTTGAAAGTAAAAGCGCTGAATATAATTTCAAAAATTCCCAGGTTGACACCCGCCAGCGTACGCCACCCGCCAGAAGTCTTCTGACGCTTGTTCGAGTTTACCCGCTCAACGCTAGCGGGCGGCAGACTCCATGTGCTCAAATACCGCTTCCGTTTCCGTTTCCCCAGCGGCCGTGTAAAATCGGGAGAGTTGAGCATCTTGTGTATGTAGGATCTTTGGTCTAATCACACGTAGAAAATAGCGATTTCAAGTGTAATTCGGTCCTTTTTCAAACGGTAAACTGGTATTCCGTGACTCATTAGATTTAATTAAACGAATACATTTACTGTGAGGTGAGATTCCATGTATAACAACACAATCCAGTTCGTGTCATCTCATCGCATCAAAATGCGCTTTTAGCGCTTGTAGCACTTCTAGCCCAACGATAAAACAAGCAATCTGATTGGCTCTAGCTTACGGGACAGCGTTTCGTTCTAATGAAAGATGCACTGGGATTGGATTATTTTCAAGAAGGTGTATTTTTTTTTCTCAATTTGTTTCCACTTTTGGAGAAATTATTCAACTTTTGAGCTTGACGACATTTGAATTCATGTTCAGTGATTTGTTCACTACATTCAGGTAGATCTCAGAGGTGGGTCACAAAGGTAAAACAATAAGGCGATGTTCAGTTCGGCCCGCGGTCTATTTGACACTAATGTAATGCGCTGTGTGAAGATAATCGATTACAAATCCAATGTTAATCAAGTCTTCAAGCTATCATTTAGTATATCGATCATAAACTACATTTGGAATAGCATAGATGTATACTTTAAATCTAATACATTGGAATTTGTTTTGGACTTTACTACCGGTAACCCCACAGGAGTTTTGATTGGAGGTGGGTTAGCCCCTTGGGTGTTTCACAAAGATCCTAAGTTGAACTTAACTGTAAGTTGGACTTACAGATTATAGAAAGCCGTTTGTTTCCTTGAAACAATTTCGTACAATTTCTTTTGAAGGGCACGAAATGTTTTGATACAAATCATTATTTCTGTTATCAAGAGGATTTCATTTTCGTGATGTAAAATTGACTTGCAATTTTTAAAAAATGTTGAATGAATATGATTCCAAGGCTGCAATAGAGCACAGAAGCCATGACGTCATACATTTTTGTTCAGAATGTTCAAATTTGAACTTCATTTTCATAAAGAGCATGTCTAAATACCGAAAATCAATTGAATATGTTAAGTATTGGCTGAGATATGCCCATCCAAATGAATTTTACTTGAATGGGCAATCAGTGTTATAGTGCACTGGTTCATAAAGTTAGGAACCAGTGCACTATAACACCGATTGCCTATTGGAACAAAAAAATCATTCGGATGGGCATATCTCAGCCAATATTCAATTGATTTCCAGTATTTAGACATGATTTTTTATGCTCTTTCTGAAAATGAAGTTCAAATTTGAACATTCTAAAAATAGGTGTTTATGACGTCATAGACGACATCACACTTCACCACTCTATTGGCTTTCCATCACCGTTAAGTCCAACTTCGAGTTACCATGGTTACGTTCAACTTAGGATCTTAGATTGATGTAGTTTATTCCATTCAGTGGTTGAACGAACCAAAAATGAATTTGCGAAGGTCTCGGTGCTTGTGCGTTCATTGGACCCCTACCATACTTTCTATCACCGCTTCCACAGTTTTCATTCGATTGTCACCAAATGTGGTGACCTTTCCAAATATCTTATTGCGAACATTTTGGTATAAACTTTGACTAGGTAACCATGTCTAGGTTGCCATGGTAACCATAAACTGAAGAGCATGAGTTTCATGTTTTTGTTTTTGTTGTTTCTTTCTTTTTAGTAAACAACAGGTTGTCATGACCTGAAATTAATTTCATGGAAATTTCTTTTGTTTTTCTTTGTTTTAAACACAAAATGTCGCAAAACAATGAATATAATACAAATTAAATCAAAATACGGTTTTGATATATTTTTATGATATTTTTTTGATTCAAATCTGCTAATGGGGTCTCTTATGATGTCTACAAACATTTTGTTATGAAAAAAATCAATTTGGTTTAAGTTTATAGGGTAAAAATTGAAGAAATTGCAAATGTAAATATCTTTTGAGTGAAATGGAGGATATATACTCCGAAACCTGCCCCGTTCTTTTATTGTTAATATGATTATGACAAGGTATGAGAGAACCACTAGAGTTCCAAGTAAGTTTTGAGGATTTGGACGATGTCACTAAATCCCAATGCGTTGTGTGTATATAATCGATTATACTGAGGAGTAATGACAAGTATAGATCGATCATAAATTGCATCGGGTATGAAATAGATACACTTTCACGCCTATACATTAAAATAGTTTTGTACATTTTCCCTGTCTCATTTTAATATTTGGACGATTATGATCTAACTTTTTCTTACAAAAAAAAACAACATATGAGGAGCGATTAAAAAATTCGTTTGCGAATATTCGCCATGTAATATGAATAATATATGAATAACACTGATTTGGTCCGTATAAGCATTGATAGTAGTACTATCCATGGTATAAGCATAATTATCCTGGAGTTATTTTTACAAATTATATTCAAATTAAAAATTAAACAAAATAAAAATGTCAACGATAGCCATAACTATCAGCAGTATAGATCGATTATAATTACATTTAGAATCGATCATAGCTTGCCGTTGAAGCGCCTTTTTTTTTAAACAGAGAAAGTAACATCGTATTGCATTTTTCAGCAGTTATTGCTTTAAAAAGAAATATTTTATTGAATCAAATGTTACTTGACATCATGCATACATAAGAAGAATACAATTGATGCTGCACTTAATATGAATGTTTTCATAAACAAATGAAAACAAAAACATCATATAATTTCTCCTTCAACATCCTTCAATATGTGATCTAACTTCAATTATCATGTAAATGATATAAATTTTGGCCAGTTTTCTCATATCAGAGAAAACTAAAACTTTAGTACCATGCAATAGGGGTGAGTTTGTGTCGCGGGCCGGCCGCGCCTGCGCCGGGCTCGGTTGTCCGAACTACACTGTCATGTCCCGGTTGCGTCTTTTTTTTCCCGTACCACTAACGCGTCAGTTTTCCTCAAAAACTCGTGAAAGCGCGCTGATAAGCCAAGACTAGCACCGCTGCTGTAACGTACATTTCTATGCATCAAACTCTGCGACTCTGTGACATCGATCTAGCTAAGACAAGTCCAAGGGAAAGGGTGACCATTAATTAGTGGCCGATCTCGATGTGGACTACGACCACGACGATGCGACTAGGAAAACTCATCTAGGTGTAGATACATCGCACTCACAGACATCATGGTGTGTGAAGCCACGATTTTATTGAGAAAATGGCTTGGCTTGCGAGGCTTGAGTGTAAATCAACATACGCGAGCTAGTCTTGGCTTTCCAGCGCGCTTTCACGAGTTTTTGAGGAAAACTGACGCGAATCTGAGCACGTGTTCTTTAGAGCGCGGCCGGCGGCGAGGCCGAAGGTGGATCGTTTCGTGACACTTCTTTGGGATCTATCTTATTTTCTACATAAAAGAAGAAAATTATGTACTGTAGTACAAACATTTCATATTTTAAAGAAGGTGTATTTTTTTTTTCTCAATTTGTTTCCACTTTTGGAGAAATGATTCAACTTTTGAGCTTGACGACATTTGAATTCATGTTCAGTGATTTGTTCACTACACAGGGGTCCGCTCGCTAGTCATAAGGACCGCTAGTCATAAGGACCACTAATCATAAGGACCGCCATTCATAATTTGAGAAGAGGGTCATTATACATAAGGGTCATTATTCATAAGGACCGCTATTCATAATCCAAGAAGAGGGTCGCTATTCATAATATGAGAAGAGGGTCGCTAATCATAATACGAGAGTAGGACCGCTACTCATAATACGAAATGGGGGTCGCTAGTCATAATACGAGAAGAGGGCCGCTACTCATAATACGAGAAGAGGACCGCTACTCATAATACGGAATGAGTACCGCTAGTCATAATACGAGAAGAGGGTCGCTATTTATAATACGGAATGAGGGTCGCTATTCATAATACGAGAAGAGGTTCGCTAGTCATAATACGAGAAGAGGACCGCTATTCATAATACGAAAAGAGGACCGCTACTCATAATACGAGAAGAGGACCGCTACTCATAATACGGAATGAGGACCACTAGTCATAATACGAGAAGAGGGTCGCGAGTCATAATAAGAGAAGAGGACCGCTACTCATAATACGAGAAGAGGACCGCTACTCATAATACGGAATGAGGACCGCTAGTCATAATACGAGAAGAGGACCGCTACTCATAATACGAGAAGAGGACCGCTACTCATAATACGGAATGCGGACCGCTAGTCATAATACGAGAAGAGGACCGCTATTCATAATACGAAAAGAGGGTCGCTATACATAATATTGAATGAGGGTCGCTAGTCATATTACGAGAAGAGGGTTGCTACTCATAATACGGAATCAGGGTCGCTATTCATAATACGGAATGAGGGTCGCTAGTCATAAAACGAGAAGAGGGTCACTATACATAATATGGAATGAGGGTCGCTATTCATAATAATTTTATGGAATTGAGGGTCGCTAGTTGCAATACGAGAAGAGGGTCGCTATAATACGAGAAGAGGACCGCTACTCATAATACGAGAAGAGGGTCGTTAACCATAAACAAAAATGAATAAGCAACAAAATGATAATACAAAAGGGAAAATTGGATGGGGGACACCCTAATTGCTGGGGCATAGCTAAGGGGGGGGGGGGGGGGGGTGGGGGGCGACACATGGCCCCGAATATTTGTCAAAAACATTTATTGAAAACATAAATTTCTTAACAAATAGCCTAAAGAAAAAAAGCGTGCCCAGTAACGTACGCGACTCATCACCCCGCCCCCCCCCCCCCCTCCCCCACCCATCAGACTGACCGTGTTCCGCCATTCGGCCCACCCTCCCCGCAGTATTCCCTTTGTACATGTATATTCATAATTACCAACAATTTTCGTATTTCATAGATGGCGTAGCCTGCATGTGTGTGTGAGGGGGGGGGGGGGGGGGGGAGGGGGCTCATATCAAATGAGTCAAATGGATCAAATGAGTCTTGGTAAAGAGAGTACAGCTTTGGTCAAACTGAAATTTAGTAACCAAAACCAGCGGCGTACCCAGGATTTTTTCAAGGGGGGGGGGGGGGGGGGGGTTATGTCATATGAAACCAAGTACTTTTAAAAATTTCGAGACCGAGACCAAGTACTTTCAAAAGTTTCGAGACCGAGACCAGTACTTTCTGCTCGAGAACCCTCTCAGTGTGTGTGTGTGTGTGTGTGGGGGGGGGGGGGGGGGGGGGGGGGGGGGGTAAGTAATATTACAAACTAATAGCCATAACCCCACCATGCTCGAAAGGTATTAAAAAATTACAAATAACTAAGTAAAATGCCTGTTATCATTCAAAAAGAGCCTTAAAAACATAACAAAACGCTCTCTAAAAAAGTCTTGGTTTCAACCATTTTTTATTTAAAATTATGCATGTGATGTTTTGTTGAAATAATGATTAAAAAGAGAGATCATCAACAACTATTTATAAATCGCTTTTGAAAAATTTTGAAAAAGTTTAAGCATTTTTTAAAAATCATCTGATATATTTATCAATATTTAAGTAATTTCTTACCCGATTTTGACCAAATAAAGTTTATTCTGACATTAAAATTGCATGTTCTTTCAAATTCGACAATCACTTTTTCATTACCTCACAAGAAAATGTTGTTCTGCAGCGCCCTCTCTACCAAAACTGAACTACCCCTTTCACAAACATGGTGCACCTGCCTAGAAAAACAGTACTGATTTATGGGTATTTGTAATATTTATTGTGTGTTTTAATTTGAAATGCATTTCCTTCCTTTCATGAAAGCATTTCAAAAAATTATTTATTTATTCCTTCAGAAGAGAGTGAACCATATTATCATTGTAAAGCGCTTAGAGATGATTATCAATTACATTAGGCGCTATATAAATCAAGTATATTATTATTATTATGTAGGTAAATACTGTACTGCATATTAATTGTGTTTCCTTTGAAATTAAATTTCAAAGGGTGGTGTGCTTTGTTATTATAATCACTTTTCGCAAACCCGAACTCAACTTATTCTAGCGGTTCCCTCATACATTGTTGTATTCGTATTGACGAGAAAAGCATGGGACAGGTTTCGGCTTTTCAAATTTCCCTTCTGTTAAATAGATATTTACGATTGAAGTATTCAGATGTTAAATAATCCAACGGATCGTTGTAACCGTGTACAAAGTGAGTGCAATGAGTTAGTGCGTATTACTTAGTTTGCATTTTTGCTCATGACCTGTTTTCCTCGAAAGTTGAAAACGTGGATATAGCGCCTTTTGGAAGAAAGCTCTTCATATAAAGAATGGATCATTTGTAACAGTAGAACAAAGATTTGTTAAAAACGTTGAAAACAAACTAAAAAGTTAGGACGCGTGCTCGGAGGCATGCTCGACCTAGTACACCCTTCTGAGGCTCTTGAAACAAAAGAGTTTTTAAGCGAGTGCCGTTTATTGGACCGCAGCAAATGTATAAGCATATCCTGGAGTTCTTTTTACAAATTATATTAAAATTAAAAAATAAAACAAAATAAAAATGTCAACGATAGCCATAATTATCAGCAGTATAGATCGATTATAATTAAATTTAGAATCGATCATATCTTGCCGTTGAAGCGCCTTTTTTAAAACAGAAAAAGTAACATCTTATTGCTTTTTTCAGCAGTTATTCCTTTAAGAAGGAATATTTTATTGATTTAAATATTATTTGACAACATGCATATATAGGAAGAATATAATTGATGCTACACGTAATATGAATGAGTTCATGAACAAATTAATAACTGTTATAATTTATAGGGGGAAAAGAATAAAACTTTTCTTCTCAAACAATTTTCAATCTAGATAACATCAAGAATTTGATGCAAATTTTGTCAGTTTTCTCACATTGTCAGAGAAGACCAGAGAATCAGTATCTATGTAAGTAGCCTATCCGCTAGGATTGCCGCGCCGAGCGTGGGGCTTTTTGGCAGGTACTAATCGATCGCGTATAGAGTGGTGAAGTGTGATGTCATAAATGATGTCATAAACATTTTTTTTTAGAATTTTCTAATTTGGACTTCATTTTCAGAAAGAGCATAACAAATAATGTCCAAATACCGAAAATCAAAGGAATAGTTTACGTATTGGCTGAGATAATACCATCCGAATGATTTTTTTTGGTCAATGGGCAATAAGTGTTATAGTGCAATGGTTCATAAATTTATGAACCAGTGCACTATAACACTGATTGCCCATTGAAGTAAAATTCATTCCGATGGGCATATCTCAGCCAATACGTAAACTATTCCTTTGATTTGATGACGTCATGGCTTCTGTACTCTTATAGCTCTCCCAGAATGCACCGCGTTGTGAATCGCTTGTATGTATCAAGTCGTATGCATTTATTTTTGCGCCGCTTGCATATTATGAGCTACGACATGGCTCAGTTCTCCTTCTCCCTGTGTGCTCAGAATTAATTTTCCGACCATAAATTTGCCATAAATGTTAAGCTTAAAGGGGTAGTTTAGTTTTGGTAGAGAGGGTGCTGCACATCACAATTTTGTTGTGAGGTAATGAAAAACTGAGTGTTGAATTTGAGAGAACATGCAATTTTAATGGCAGAATAAACTTTATTTGGTCAAAATCGACCCAGAAACGGCTGAAATATCAATAAATATATCTTATCTTATAATTATTTGGGGCCCAAATAATTAGATGATTTTTAGAAAAAAATAAAAAAATGCTTGCACTTTTTCAAAAATGTTCAAAAGCATTTTTGAAATAGTTGTTGATGATGTCTCTATCTAATCATTATATCAATAAAACATCACATGCATAATTTTGTATGGAAAATGGTTGAAACAATGCCTTTAAAAAAACGCCCTCTTGTGTTTTAATGGCTCTTTTTGAATGATAACAGGCTTTTTACTTAGTCGTTTGTAATTTTGTATACCTTTCGGGCATGGTGGAGTTACAACTATTAGTTTATAATGTTACTGTGCAGGTTTTGGCTACTAAAGTTCAGTCTTACCAAAACTAAACTACCCCTTTAAACTATAAGAATTGTAATAATTATGGTATTCAACTAGTAGAAATTGATGTTTTAAAATGTGTACAAATACGACTAAAAACTTGTGAAGAAAAATAAGTTTGAAGAGTAATTTCTTTCATTAAAAAAACCTTTTCATTCTGCGTGTATCCAATATATTAATTACTTACCACCTTTCGTAGATATTGTTCTAGCAGAATATCATACTTTCTATAAATGTTGTTTTTGAATCCGGTCAGGAACTAGCAAAATAATTGACATGGTCGATTTGCGATCATTTCGAAATCGAAATCAACCGGGGTTGTTATCACGAATTTGAGCATATGGGACTGAGCAAGTAAAAAACCTTCCCGGCTTCACCACGGTAACCATGGTTATTCGAGTCAAGTTCCTCGCAACTTCCGGTAAAACATCGCTATTTAGTGAGATTTCAGCCGCTTTCTGTTTCCATTTATTCACCGAAATCGCACATGTATATCACCATTTTTCACATTATACGATCAACCAGATAATCAACGGCTCATATCTTGCAAAATCTAGCTGAAACATTTTTTAATCCAGTCAGGAACTAGCAAAGAAGAAGACTATGTCCAAAACCTCTCGTAAGGACGAAACAAAAATCCCTTTTTATTGATGACAAAAAAAATGTCAAAAATTAAACAAAATATAGCAAAATTGGTATCAAGCGAAAGGTGATAATGTCAAGATTATCTTATCGAGTCAATTTGTTATCTTGAGTGTACAGCTAGCTACCTACAGAGGCCCACACGCGATGCTGTCAAATCTTGTTGTTGATCGTATCCACCGAGCGAGTTGCAAGCAGGGCGCAATGCATGCGACCTCTACGGTAGATCTGAATACAAAATGCGCACAGCCTCATTACGAGCACGCGGTGCGGTCATACTGCTCACAGCTAGCTTGCTCGCGATCGCGTAGAGAAAATGACAAAAGGCTTAGTATCTATGCGGTAGATGTGCGTTTGTATCGCGGTCCGGGCTCGGTGGTCGGAACTGCACTGTGCCGGTTTGAACTATGGGCAATTTTTCTTTAGACCGCGGGCAGTCGGTCGAAGGTCGATCTCGTTTCGTGACACTCCTTTGAGATCGATCTTATTTTCTACATAAAAGAAGAAAATTATGTAGTACGAACATTTCATATGATAACATTCCTATTTGTCAAATTTGTCAAAACGTAGACAAAAAACTTGCACAAAATTACAACACTCTCAGGAAATATATCCATCCCAGTGCATCTTTCATTGGAACGTATATAAAGCGAGCACGCAAGCCAGAGCCAATCAGATTGCTTGTTACGTTTTATCGGTACGCTAAATTGTATGATTTACGGAACATCAACATGCCCCTGCAACCGGGCCTGATCACTGGGGCGGGGCACTGGTCGGCTATGAAAGGTGGTACAAAGGAGGCACAACACAAACGTCATCAGCATGAATAGGGGAGGAAGGCCTTTCTCCTGTTTTATTTTCTCCATTTGCGATAAAGTGAAAAAAGGACTTCCACCCAGATTCATGTTGATGGCGTTTGTATTGTGCCTCCCTGCCACCTTTCGTAGCCGACCAGTCCCCCGGAGCCCAGGCAGCAATAGGCTGTTCATCTTCGTTAGTCGAATCACTAGCGGCGTATCGTTCTCTTTTTGTACATGATTTTCGACTTCAAGTGTATTTTCGGTCTTTTTCAAACTGGTATACATTCCTTGTCTCTTAAAATTCAATTCATCTCAACAAATACATTTACTGCGAATTGAGATTCCATGTATAACAACACAATCCAGTTCGTGTCATCTCATCGCATCAAAATGCGCTTTTAGCGCTTCTAGCGCTTCTAGCCCAACGATAAAACAAGCAATCTGATTGGCTCTAGCTTACGGGACAGCGTTTCGTTCTAATGAAAGATGCACTGGGATTGGATTATTTTCAAGAAGGTGTTTTTTTTTTCTCAATTTGTTTCCACTTTTGGAGAAATTATTCCACTTTTTAGCTTGACGACATTTGAATTCATGTTCAGTGATTTGTTCACTACATTCAGGTAGATCTCAGAGGTGGGTCACAAAAGTCAAGAAATAAGGCGACCTTTACTGTTCGGCCCGCGGTCTATTTGACACTATGTAATGCACTGTGTGAAGTTAATCGATTACAAATCCAATGTTAATCGAGGCTTAAAGCTATAGATAGATCGATCATAAATTGCATCGGGTATGAAATAGATACACTTTCACGCTTATACATTAAAATAGTTTTGTACATTTTCCCTGTCTCATTTTAACTTTTGGACGATTATAATCTAATTTGTCTTACAAAAAAATACAACATATGGAACGATCTAACTCATTCAAGCAACATATATTGATTTAAACAATACTAATAACCACGATTCAGAACAAAATATTGTTATATATGTTGTCTGAATCGCCATATCTTTTTGTTTTTTTTGTTCACATAAAACAACATTTAATTTTGGCAGTCTTATTCGTATAACAATGAGACTCATCACACGTAGCTCGAAGAAACTTGACCCGATTCTCAACGATAGCTGCAGAGCAATCTCTGGTTGTCTAAAGCCAACAAATGTAAGCAGCCTATATGTCCTGTCCAGCATTGCTCCACCTGATATACGCCGGTCAGTAGCCAGTAGCGTGGAGCGTCTCGGACAAAGTCAGGATAGCCGCCATTCATGTTATGACATCCAACCATCCCAGAAACGGCTAAAATCGAGGAAAAGCTTCCTACACTCTGTCCAACCGCTGACCGAATCCCCACAGGTGGCCAGATGTAGGCTTTGGGAGGAGAGGCGCAGCAGTAACCGCCACCATGACAAGCTACCTCTCCCTACTAAGGAGCAGTTACCTCCAGGACACAAGCAAGACTGGAAGACATGGAAGTCCCTCAACCGACTTCGCACAGGGATGGGTCGATGCAAGGTCAACATGAAAAAGTGGGGATACACAGATGATGACAACATTAACTGCGACCGTGGCACATCACAAACCATGCAACACCTCCTTCAGTGTCCTAACCTTGAGGAACAGTGCAGTCAAGAAGATCTGGTGGTTGCGAATGAGACAGCCCTGCGATGTGCAAAGTCATGGCCAAATATTTAATATTCTAGACTAGTAGTGTAGCGTAGTGTAGAGTAGTGTAGATGTAGGAAACGAAAGAAGAATCACACGTAGCAAATAGCGATTTAAAGTATATTTTCGGTCCTTTTTCAAACTGGTATACATTCCTTGACTCTGTAGATTTAATCAAACGAATACATTTACTGTGAATTGAGATTCCATGTATAACAACACAATCCAGTTCGTGTCATCTCATCGCATCAAAATGCGCTTTTAGCGCTTCTAGCCCAACGATAAAACAAGCAATATGATTGGCTCTAGCTTACGGGACAGTGTTTCGTTCTAATGAAAGATGCACTGGGATTGGATTATTTCCAAGAAGATGTATTTTTTTTTCTCAATTTGTTTCCACTTTTGGAGAAATTATTCAACTTTTTAGCTTGACGACATTTGAATTCATGTTCAGTGATTTGTTCACTACATTCAGGTAGATCTCAGAGGTGGGTCACAAAAGTCAAGAAATAAGGCGACCTTTACTGTTCGGCCCGCGGTCTATTTGACACTATGTAATGCACTGTGTGAAGTTAATCGATTACAAATCCAATGTTAATCGAGGCTTAAAGCTATAGATAGATCGATCATAAATTGCATCGGGTATGAAATAGATACACTTTCACGCTTATACATTAAAATAGCTTTGTACATTTTCCCTGTCTCATTTTAACTTTTACACGATTATGATCTAATTTGTCTTACAAAAAAAATACAACATATGGAACGATCCATCTCATTCAAGCAACATATATTGATTTAAACAATACTAATAACCACGATTCAGAACAAAATATTGTTATATATATTGTCTGAATAGCCATCCCTCTTTGGAAAATCCGTTTTTGTTTACACATAAAACATCATTTAATTTTGGCAGTCTTATTTGTATAACAATGAGACTCATCACACGTAGCTCGAAGAAACTTGACCCAATTCTCAACGCTAGCTGCAGAGCAATCTCTGGTTGTCTAAAGCCAACAAATGTAAGCAGCCTATATGTCCTGTCCGGCATTGCTCCACCCGATATACGCCGGTCAGTAGCCAGTATAGTAGCGTGGAGCGTCTCGGACAAAGTCAGGATAGCCGCCGTCCATGTTATGACATCCAACCATCCCAGAAACGGCTAACATCGAGTAAAAGCTTCCTACACTCTGTCCAACCGCTGACCGAATCCCCACAGGTGGCCAGATGTAGGCTTTGGGAGGAGAGGCGCAGCAGTAACCGCCACCATGACAAGCTACCTCTCCCTACTAAGGAGCAGTTACCCCCAGGACACAAGCAAGACTGGAAGACATGGAAGTCCCTCAACCGACTTCGCACAGGGATGGGTCGATGCAAAGTCAACATGAAAAAGTGGGGATACACAGATGATGACAACATTAACTGCCACTGTGGCACATCACGAACCATGCAACACCTCCTTCAGTGTCCTAACCTTGAGGAACAGTGTAGTCAAGAAGATCTGGTGGTGGCGAATGAGACAGCCCTGCGATGTGCAAAGTCATGGCCAAATATTTAATATTCTAGACTAGTAGTGTAGCGTAGTGTAGAGTAGTGTAGATGTAGGATACGAAAGAAGAATCACACGTAGCAAATAGCGATTTAAAGTATATTTTCGGTCCTTTTTCAAACTGGTATACATTCCTTGACTCTGTAGATTTAATCAAACGAATACATTTACTGTGAATTGAGATTCCATGTATAACAACACAATCCAGTTCGTGTCATCTCATCGCATCAAAATGCGCTTTTAGCGCTTCTAGCCCAACGATAAAACAAGCAATCTGATTGGCTCTAGCTTACGGGACAGTGTTTCGTTCTAATGAAAGATGCACTGGGATTGGATTATTTTCAAGAAGGTGTATTTTTTTTTCTCAATTTGTTTCCACTTTTGGAGAAATTATTCAACTTTTGAGCTTGACGACATTTTGATTCATGTTCGGTGATTTGTTCACTACACGCTGCCAAAATTCAGGTAGATCTCAGAGGTGGGTCACAAAAGTCAAGAAATAAGGCGATCTTTACTGTTCGGCCCGAGGTCTATTTGACACTATGTCATGTATGTAACGCGCTGTGCGAAGATAATCGATTACACAAACTACATTTGAAATGAAATAGATACATTTTCAAAAGTACATGTAGTTTATTCCATTCAGTGGTTGTACGAACTAAAAATGAAATCCTGTTCAGTGATTGGTCTACACAGCGTCATGTGACCAAACATAGTAATGCCCATGGAGAAAAATGTGCTATGCGTGACGTCATTCATGGAATAGTAAATGCTATTCCATGAATGACGTCATAGACGCCGGGTGATCATATTGAGCCCATAGAGATGCGTGTTATAAAACTTCCCTGCGAGCAGAGGTCTTGTTTTAGCTTGCGAAAGATGCTCGACGAGATTTCTCAAAGAGTTAAAAAAAAAAAAAATACAGCATATTTTCACCCGTGAATATCAATAAGTTCCAAAGAATATTCTAGAGATGCATTTCATGTATAACGTAGCGGTATTCGAATTTAAAAATTACGACAATGGTGCACGTTGTGCATCGTTGTCCTTCTGTGGTCGTGACACTAATTCGTCATTAACAATCGGCCGCGGTGTGCACTGCACTAGCTGTATGTGTAATGTATTTTCTCCATACAATTACACGCGTGTAGTAGGTGAAGCAGGTTAATTATTCACTTTGATGCGCGCGTTTTGCATTTGGGTGCGCATTAGTTGTTAATGCGCGTAACCATGAATGGAAAGATAGCGCAATACGCGCTCTGCGCTAGGACTATTGCGCAAAGGGGGTCAGTGTCACAAACAGAACATAGTGCAGTGATGGTTCCATGATCAAAGTTTAGTTTTTCTTTATATTTTTCTTTAATTGAATTGAAATCATTTGTTGTTGCGATGATTATGATTATGCGAAGGATATAAAACAAATATATCATGCACTATTTCGAGCCACTAGTGAAATTTTGGATTCCTCGGTGACAGAAAAAGCACTATGTTCTTCGGGTCTACGACCCTCAGAACATAGTGCTTTTCCTGTCACCTCGGAATCCATAATTTCAACTAGAGGCTCTCAGTGCATGGTATATTTGTTTACTATGTCATGCGCTGTGCGAGGATAATCGATTACACAAACTACATTTGAAATGAAATAGATACATTTTAAAAAGTACATGTACAAAAAATGAATTTGCGAAGGCCTCGGAGTCTGTACGTTCATGAGTGTCTCACAATAAAATTGGTACATTATACTTTATATTTGGGGGAAACGTATTATACTGAAAGGATCATTTTAAAGAGATTACAGTAATGTTGCTTACAAGTACAACAATGTTTCTAGTGATTAAGAAAATGTGCATTGGTGTGATTTGATATGTCCATATAACTAATGTGTAAAAATGTCACGTTAATTGGACGTTTGTTGGCCAAAGTTTGAGCAAAAATACAAAGTAATGTGCGCTGACTCATTACACTGACTTTGTACACGGCTTGAATTATCCCGTAGACAATTATTTTAACATCCGAACACTTCAATCGTAAATATCTTTTGAGCGAAATGGAGGATTTAAAATCCGAAACCTGTCCCGTGCTTTTAGTGTTAAAGGGCATCAAGCGTGGGGATGCTACATAGCGGGTCGCCATTTTGAACTGGGTTGGTTTGCGCGCACCGCATGACACTGAGCTAACGTGCATTACGCACCGTGCGCAACGCGTATGCAAGATGGCGCCGCGCATCTCATTTGACGAATCTGAACTACCTTTAATATGAATATGACAAGGTGAACCACTAGGGTTCCAAGTAAGTTTGTTGAGGATTTCCTCTTTCCTCGGGATGCATTCGTCGCCAAGTAATTCGACACCGGGCCGACATACATATTCTGTATCTTCTCAACTCGCGCATGCGCACAGCCAGAATTTCCGACTTGTATAATATCGCACATGCACAATTCAACGAGTGTACATAAAAAAATGAAATGCGACGTAGGTGTGGATCGAACCCACGTACCTTGGGTTCATAGGCAAGTGCTCTATCAATTGCGCCACACAGCGAGTTGCTTGATCGGCAGTGGATTTTTGGGATATATAAACCTAACCCTAACCCTAACCCTAACCCTAACCCTAATCCTAATCCTAATCCTAATCCTAACCCTAATTTGGTGGCTATAGGTCAGATTAATGGCTATATAACCCTAACCCTAATCCTAATCCTAATCCTAATCCTAACCCTAATTTAGTGGCTATAGGTCAGATTAATGGCTATATAACCCTAACCCTAACCCTAACCCTAATCCTAATCCTAATCCTAATCCTAATCCTAATCCTAATCCTAATTTAGTGGCTATAGGTCAGATTAATGGCTATATAACCCTAACCCTAACCCTAATCCTAATCCTAATCCTAATCCTAATCCTAATCCTAATTTAGTGGCTATAGGTCAGATTAATGGCTATATATATAGGTCAGCGAGTACAAATTTCAGAATATGTATGTCGGCCTGGTGTAAAATTCGTCGCCAAGCATCATACAAAGTAGAGCTATCAATAATAAGCTTCAAAGCAGAGACAATATAAGGCAAATATCAGAAGGCATACTTAATCTATCAAATGCGGGATTAAAAGTGCAATTGAAATTCTCCGCCAATGATAATGAAAATTTAAAAATCTGAACCTTGTCCCATGCTTTGATTGTTAATATGAATATGACAAAGTATGAAAGAACCACTTAGAGTTCCAAGTAAGTTTTTTTGAGGGATTTTGAAAATGTCACTAAATCCCACTATAATGCGCTGTGTGTACATAATCGATTACATTGAGGATTAATAACACGAATAGATCGATCATGAATTGCATCGGGCATGAAATAGATACACTTTCACGCTAAAACATTTTAAATAGCTTTGCACATTGTCCCTGTCTAACTTAAACTTTCAAATAGAATAACGTAAACTTTTTTTTCTTTCCAGAAAAAGAACATAATGCAACGATCCAACTCATTCAAGCAAATTATGTCAATTTGAACAATACTAATAACCACGATTTAGAACAAAAATATTGTCAAATATAGAATTTCTGATACGTGGTTATTGGTTTGATCTACTTATATGTAGTTAATTTTGGCGGGTCTCATAATCTTGATAATGAGACTCATCACAAATGACAAAAGACAATTTTTAACATAGGTAACTAGCTATGTAAACAAAAGCGTAGAAAACGATTAGCTATGTTAACTCCTAACGTGCCAAGCTCGCATTCTTTGCGAGTTACAATACACACAAATGCCATAGAGCATTAACATCCCTGGCACGTTAAGAGTTAACAAGGAAAAAAGTGTCCCATATATCACTTTTATTGCACATTTATGCAAATTAGGATGTCCAATTGTGGACAAATATAATCTGTCATATTTCATCTCTTAATTCAGACAAATTAACAAATAATGTCTCTATATTCCTATGTTCTAAGGGTCAAGGATCTATAATAAAACCATGTTGAAGTAACCAGTTGGCTACATAACGTCATAATATGCAAATTAGCTGAACATTTCAATAAATGCTATATTTTCATTGCATATTATGATGATTATTCATATTTTTTACCCCGAGACTGAAACTTAAATTCACGTTTTTGATATTCATAAAAAACTGTGTTGGAGCTATCAAAATATGATGACAAATTTTTGATTTGCTCTACTTACCGTTTTATTGCAAATTTATGCAAATTGTTGACGCATTACACATTTTACAGGAATAATTGATTTTTACGATAACTCATAACTCAACCAATCAGTGGCGGATCCAGGGGGGGAGGGGGGGGGGGGGGGGTTAGGGGGTTTTAACCCCCCCCCCCCCCCCTTGGGCTGCCAAGTGAAAATGTATCAGTGTAAAAAGTGAACAAAAAAGTGAAAAAAAATCACTTTGCTATTTTTGAACCCCCGTAAGTGATACATTCGTCGCCAAAGCATCATACAAAGTAGAGCTATCAATAATAACCTTCAAAGCAGAGACAATAGAAGGCAAATATCAGAAGGCATTACTTAATCTATCAAATGCGGGATTAAAAGTGCAATTAAATTCTCCGCCAATGATAATGAAACATTTAAAAATCTGAACCTTGTCCCATGCTTTGATTGTTAATATGAATATGACAAAGTATGAAAGAACCACTAGAGTTCCAAGTAAGTTTTTTGAGGATTTTGAAAATGTCACTAAATCCCACTATAATGCGCTGTGTGTACATAATCGATTACATTGTAACACGAATAGATCGATCATGAATTGCATCGGGCATGAAATAGATACACTTTCACGCTAAAACATTTAAATAGCTTTGCACATTGTCCCTGTCTAACTTAAACTTTCAAATAGAATAACGTAAACGTTTTTTTTTTACAGAAAAAGAACATAATGCAACGATCCAACTCATTCAAGCAAATTATATAAATTTGAACAATACTAATAACCACGATTTAGAACAAAAATATTGTGTAATATAGAATTTCTGATACGTAGTTATGGTTTGATCTACTTATATCTCTACTATACTAAAGTAGCCGATCATGTATGTCTGTCTGTCTGTCTGTCTGTCCATCTATGCATTTCGTAGTGCATTGAGGCACCAACATCAAACTTTGGGTAGTGATTGGTGATGACCCATAGAGGTTTGTGGTCTGGGTCAGGTCGGGGTCAGTTTGACCAGTGGTCAGTTATGAATCGGCCAATATTCCACGTTCATTTGCCATGCAGTCGCGTGGAGCGCTGATCATCACACATGCTTGCGACGGAAGTACCGTGAAAAGTGTGTTGCTGAAATGACCTTTCATTATGTAGTCTTTGTTCAGCCTGGAATCGATACGTTGTAAATTACTTACGCACATTATCGTATGCCTGTCAAATCGGAAATAACACGTGTGCCGCTGTGTGCGCCTGAATTAAGACTATCGTAATTTGCTTGCGAATTGTTGTTTTTCAAACTTTTAAATAATATGGATTTAAAAATTGTAATGACTGATTTTCGAATAGAATTAAAACAAATCTGATGAAATATATGTATTTCTATCAAGAAACGGACGGTACATTCCAAAAGCGAAAGCGACCGTCGGGCGGGGAATTTGCATAGACTATATACAGGGTAGCGGAATATTGTAGGTCCGGCATCTGTGCATTGTCAACGCACAATCTACTACATTGTACACACATTCGTGTGATTGTACATGTCCGTATATGCATGACTGAATTTGATCGGTGATTTTTGTTCACATTTTCAACACGATATTCGCAAAATTGGCAAAACAGGGTATACGGCTACCAAAATAGGTTTCTCTCTGTCACTGGTTTAATTTTCTGAATACAGGCTAATTGTAAATGTTTGCTCGAAGTGCATACTTTGTTGTACTGAAGTATAAAAAATGTGTGCTTTTTGTAAATAACGTGTAAACAAGAAGAGCAAGGAATTAGGGTTATTGATCTACTTGACAACGATTTAATTAATACTGTTTATTGTTTGACATGTGATCGCTGGCACCATACCTAGGGTTTTTACAAGGGGGGGGGGGGGGGTAGGGGGGGTTATTGCGTCAACCAAAATTTTCGACGGGCTGGGTGTTGGCCAAGTATTTCGAGGGGGGTGTCGGTCAAGTAACTCGAGGGGGTGTCGGTCAAGTATTTCGAGGGGGGTGTCGGTGAAGAATTTTCGAGGGTGGTGTCGGTCAAATATTTCGTGGGGGGGGGGGGGGGGCGGTGAAGAATTTTCGAAGGGGGGAGGGATGTTGGTGAAGAATCTCGATGGGGGGTGGGGGATTTTTCGAGGGGGGTGTCAGTGAAGATTTTTTCGAGAGGGGGTACCAGTGAAGATTCTTTCGGTATCGCTGAAGAATTTGTGAGGGGAGTGGGTGTCCGTGAATATTTTTTGAGGGGGGGGGGGGGGTGGTTATTTCCTCAACCAACATTTTTGAGGGGTCAGGTGTCGGTCAAGTATTTCGAGTGGGGAGGGGGGGGGGGCTGTCGGTGAAGAATTTTCGAGGGAGAGTGTCGGTGAAGAATTTGTAAGAGGGGGGTGGGTGTCCTCACCCCCCCCCCCCCCCAACCCGGGTACCCATATGCCTTTGAATATGAGATTGAATCACCACCGGGGGGGGGGGGGGGTGTCGGTGAAGAATCTTGAAAGGGGGGGTGGGTTGTCGGTGAAGAATTTTCTAGGGGGGTGTCAGTAAAGATTTTATTGAGAGGGAGTAACAGTGAAGATTCTTTCGAAGGGGGGGGTTGTCGGTGAATATTTTTCGACGCGAGGGGGGTGTCGATGAAGATTTTCTCGAGAGGGGGTACTGGTGAAGATTCTTTCAAAAGGGGGCGGGGGTGTCGGTGAAGAATTTGTGAGGGGGGTTCATGGTGTCCGTGAATATGTTTTTGAGGGGGGGGGGGAAACCCCAAAACAGCCCTTTTTCATCAAAGTGAAATTTGAACCCCCCCCCCCCCCCCCCCGTGTACGCATATGCCTGTGAATATGAGATTGTATTTTTAATTATACACTTATTAAATCATATCATAACCATTCAAACAGAGATTCCATTAATTGACCAAATGTTTTTTACAGGATAGATACAAAAAATAACGAAATACAAATATACAACATACAACATTATCTTACTCAAAGATCTGGTGACGGGTAATTTGCTAGTAGCACTAATAGTTATGTTACATTTGCACTTTTTTTTGTCTTTTGCTTGCGCTTGCGCTTGGCGTGATGTTTTCAGCCCAATTTTTTCAGCCAGCTGCAGCGCCATCTACGTTTGAACCAACGAACGTTGAGGGCGTATACACTTGCGTGTTGCCTCGAGGAAGGTCAACTCGAATTATTTTTTGTGACCACTTGAAGGGCGCCCGGGTTGGCAGTACACATTTTCCGTAGATTGTAGATTTGATACACAAACCAGAAGTCCGATTTTGTACAGATTGACACTAAATATATAATTTTTGTTTGACATTTCATCAATATGTGAAATGTAACCAAAATCGGTCATTCCATTTATTTTTTTAATAAAAGAAGTTACACCGGCATTCCAAAGTTATTACACATATTTGGCAGTCCAATATTAACTTTGTGTACAGAGCACATTGACTGATATTATCTTGAGCCTTGCGATAGCAGACGACAACAATACAGAACGGCGCGGCGGAGGCCAACTTTCACAAATAGTAAGTCGATTTTTATTTTTAAATGCTGTAATACCATATTTTATAGATTGTGCCTAAAAGATAATTAACCATACTGCCGTTAGTGTATTCTTGTCATCATGTCGATCGTTTGATTGAAATAATATCATAATTGTAAGCGTGAAATACAAATATGGAAGTGGAAGTGGAACTTGGGCGCGGCTGAAATAGATCGACAAATATTTTGTTTGTGTGGGCTGTGGCATCTTTTTACATTTAATTCAGTCTCTTACAGTCTTACTGCCGGTCATTCTAACTGAAATAACCAGTAAAATAGGCCATGAAAACGATTCGTTTTGTCGATCTAAGACTGGACATGAATACTGGATAGCAACCAAGTACTGAACCCGTACTGAACTTCTGAAGTAGGTAACTTCGCCGGCTTTGCCTTTGGCTTGCCTAGGGTTTGGCTTTGCCGGTGGGCTAGAACTAGAAGTGAGCCACGCCGGTCATGTCGGCAGGCGAAGCTCTCATCCTCGGCTTCTCTGGCCGGCTCGACTCGGCCTTAAAACGATGGTTTGCTATCTACCTTAGATAAGCCAAGAACCGGAATTATGTTTAATCACAATACTAGAGAGATTAGATGTTCTACTAGTAGTACTAGTACTACAATAAGTACTAGCATCTCTCTCAGTGATTCATTAATCATGGTCATGGACAAATTGATTGTTATTGTGGTCCTGAGTCCTAACTAACTACTAAGTCCTGCCTAGTTAATTTAGAAGTTACATTTTAATTTTAGTACAAAAAATAAAAATAGATTCCAAGAGTGAGACTGAGCCTGGTTCTGGGTAATTGTTTTCTTCCAATCACTGCAATGGCATTCAAATTGTGCTACAGTACAAGCTATACCAGCTCTTATTACTTAGCTCTTATTACTCTGATGTGTCTTGAGTCACCATACCAGGACCAGGACCAGGTCCAGGGCCGGCAAGCGCCCTGCAAAACACATGCCAGCCCCAGACTGGAAAGCATTATTCCATTAATTTACATTTTTATCTGGTGCTCCTTTTTAAACCCCTGACACTGTTTGCACGTTTAGGATGTATCGTTTGTAGCCCATTCTAAATCATTGATTGATGACAATACAAAATGATGGACCAAGAAATGTCTAATTATAAATTGCTTTTCAAGGATTTCTTTTTACGTTTACTCAATAACTGGCTCTTGACTGAAAAGTAAATGTAGTACTAAACATCAGTTTAAACCCTAACAGTCAATAAATAAATTTTGCATTTTCCGCCCATGATTTTGTAACTGAGACTTTACAGGAGCTCGTTTGTAACTTCACTGTTTTCAGGAGCTAATTACTAATTTGCATTCTCTGAACAGATGTTTTTTTTTGTTTTTTAACTATTTCGGTCCTGTATTTTCACTACACATCAAGCTGGTGTTCTCAACAATATATTTGAACATGTTAGTGAAATTAAGTGAATATTTTTTCTTATGAATGTTATATTTTCTTTCATCTCATAGCAATATTTTGAGGATGTGGTTCAACAAGGACTGGCGACTGATGATAGTCTGGTGTTACCAGGTGGTACTTCAGGATTACTTATCTGCCGGTTCTCTACTCGCTATGCACAGCTAATCAGCTATCCACAGGTATTCTTTGTACTATATTTAATCATCCCACTCATTTATGTGCAGGATTCTTCTTTTTTTCAGAGGTTAGCTTTTTTCCCGTGATTTATAATTAAGTATTAATTTGGACAAGACGAATAATGAAAATGCCATTCAAGTTTTATTTTGTATATATGATAAATTCATTATTGGTATTATACAACCTAAATATCTCAGAGATCAACTTCTTAGTGAATGTATTTATTGGTTTGTGGCAATGAATGATTAAAGGTATCTAAATAAATCAAACCCATTTCTTCATTGTGTTCAATATCATTTGTCACCTTTCTATTCAATTTATTTGCATGTTTTGGTAATTTTTGTTGATAACTTTGATTACTCTACATGCTTTTTGAGGACAAGACAATTCAATTGAAAGTTTATAGTATAGTATTAACTCATTCAGGACTGTTCCCGAAAATATTCCAGCTGGTGTTTATGAAAAATATGTTTTACCAAATTCAACTGTCTTTAAATGGGCTGAAAGTGCAATAGCTATAGTCTAACACTCTTTCTCTGTTTGTGTTTGCATTCTTTAATTACAGATCTTGGACTATAGGAGCATGACAGATCACCATGGATGTTACGTGGTAGTGTTCACAAGCAATGGATAACCCATATACTTTAAAGACTACCTTAACCTTTGGAGTTTGGTATAAAAAGGTTCCACTGTAACAAAATTAGGCATTCCTAATTTTTAAAAATCCAAACATGGGAACTGATCAGAATAAATTAATTAAATGAAAGTGAGCAAAGAAAATAGGCTTAGGATTTTGCCCGAGACCTCTCAATTTCTTTTACTGTGTTCTAACCCGCACTGAGCTAGAATGCATTTCATAGTGATACTTTCCTGAACCCTTCTACTTCTAGCAGTAGCATGTGTATTGAGGAGGAATTTTAAAAAGGAGTGCTATGTAGCTCAGGGGTTAGAGACTTAATTAGAGCATGACCTTGCACAAATTGATGTCTCTAGTCATTTTAGTTGGTGATATGTTAACATTTGCAGTGAGAAAGATTAAAGAATTAAAATGATGCAAGAAAAATTATCTTTCCATAATCTAATTGTCTAACCCTCAGGCTCATTTCTTTTATAATTCTGAATCTATATTATAGATTTTTATTTTCCTCATGGTCAAGTTGAACGAAAAATGATAAAATCGCCCTATAACTCCACAAAATTGATTGAATCACTTTCATTGTATGCAAAACCTAAATAGATGATGTAATATTTTGTTTGTGAACCTCTTGTGGAACCTCTTGATAACGATCGAGACCTGTTATCACATAAGTTACCTGATATAGTGAGGTAATAATTGCTTTAAGCCCAAGGCTATCTGATATAAAGAGCTAAATTCAGTGGACCCATCATGCTTTGTTTCACTTTACAAGGTTTCACTTTACAGAATGGTAAAAGATCTTAGTACACAAAGACTGATGAAATGGCTGTTACAACCTTTTGTTATTTCAAGATCTGAATTTTAAAAATGTTCCCCAAACAGGTATTTTCTGTAGTATTATTACGGTCTGTAGTCCAGACTAGTTGCAGTCTAGACAATTCTAGATTTGCCTAACTTTGAATGTAGGTCAAACAATGACCTGTTGTACTTGTAAACAACATAAATGACCTAGACTGCATTGTACATTGTGATGTGCATGGGATGCATACATAGCTAGCTATATGCATACACTTTCTGTATACAACCGAAGTGTAAAACCAGTGTTTACATAACATGCTGACCTGCTGAGTTAACATTTATATACTCTCCCAATGAATTCAATAAACGATGCATGAAAGAATGCCTCCTAAACAGAACATAATGGTGCGATGTGTAATTATTGGTGGTTTGTACAACCAGCCTTCAATTACCACAACATGCAAATATTACATTTTCAAGCCCTAACCTTCTCAGGCTAGCTTTAAAAAAACATTTTTTTTCATATTATCTCTCAACAATTTGCTCTGGCTTGCAAAAAGAGGACAGCATCTTTAAATCGATTCAACTCTCACTCATTCATTAATTTAAAAGTAAAAATTATAATTGGTCTTGGTGTGTACAAACTGTATAGATACATAGATTCATGTAAATGCCACATGTTTCTCAATGAACCGTTAACTTGCATCCATATACAATTTTCAATATTGTAAACAAAATAATCTATGAAATATTATAATTCAAGAAAAAATCTTATTACTTTGGTATCACTATCTAATGTTTATTTCTTATTTTTAGAATGAAGCTAAATGAGAGAGATTTGTTATTTTGTTGGCACACTGATTGTGGTGATAATGGTTAATGGATGATGTTGAGTGTCAGGGTGGAATTCCTGATTGGAGAGCTATCTGCTCTAACAGGGTGTATGAAGTGTGGCATGATAGTCTTATATTTTCCCCTTTAGGTCAGGATACTTTTGTAAAGTCATTGAAGAACTTATGATCCCCTCCCTTTAAATGGTTAGTTGAAAGGTGGCTATGAATGATTGATGGTGATTGAAGTAAATTAATGTAAATTATTTTGTTTTGATAAATATGGTTCATAATCTTCAAGCCTGATGCTGCTTTTTATTAGAAGAGGAATAAGAAATGTACATCTACATCACTGGAATATAAAGGCTTGATTCTGGACCACCCCCCATCCTTTCCCCAAATGATGAGAACAAAATGGAAGTACTATGCCTGCAGTTTCCTTTTACGCTTGCCTTCCTTTTTGTTGTGAGTCCCTGGAGTAAAGATTTACAAAATAAGTAGGTCTATATAGGCATTAAACTCCCTTACACCTACAATGTTGATGCAGGAATGACTCGCTAGCTGTATTTATAACCATACATGTATGCATTTGGGGTTTAAGTCTTTCATACCACCCCCCCCCCCCCCCCCCCCCCCCCCCCCCACCTAAACAAAAATGCTATTTGCACATGATTTGAATTGACTTTTTTATTTGTGCAAACCAAATCCAATTTCAATGTATTTAACCCTGGTCAATCTTACTACCCCAAAAAGGACTTGGAACTATCTAAAGGGCCTACCCTAGCCTGCCTATGGCTATGTCTAAGCTAGACATTTTTTTTTTTAACTTGACCAACAAAAACAGGTATCAAATTCAAGCGAAATAAAAAGAGTCCAGGCAATAGTAATACAAAACTCAAAGATTGAGGTAAAATCTCTAAGAACAAGACCAAGTGACATGATTTGGGTTGAAATTTACAAACTAAATCTCCTCCAATAATGATACAAAGTAGGCCATACATTATAAAAGGTAGAAATAAAACCACCGCTTTTGAGTTTTGTATCAAGACCAAGACGTGACCGAGACCGACTGCATGAAGATGAGCTACCGTCGAGTCAAGAGCCGGAGCAGAAGCCGTGAATGAGCGGGGGACTCCTAGCCTCGCCGGCCGCCGACCCGACTGGCGTAGCTCACTCTCAGACACCGTAGTCACAGCCAATGGGCAAGAGGAAGTCACAAATTTTAAATAAAGTAAATTAATGTGCCTAATCGACAGAGTCTAGTTCAAATGACGTTCTACGCTAACGTTAGTTAATAATCCTAAGTTTAAGACAGGAATAAATAGCATACAAGTAAAATCCCGGCATTTTGAGAATGCTCGTTGTTGTCGTCTGCTATCTCGAAATGTCATCCTCACTCACAAACGGTTTGTACACACACTGTTTGACTGAACAAATTGCGACATCATGAAAATGCCGATGCGGTTTATTTTAATAAGACTGATTATTGGAAGGAGCGATTTTGTAAAAATGTTCACATATTGATGAAATGTCAAACAAAATTATTTATTTAGTGTCAATCTGTACAAAATCGGACTTCTATTTTATTTATCAAATCTACAATCTACCGAAAATGTGTACTGCCAACCCGGGCGCCCTTCATTTTGGTCACAAAAAATAATTCGCGATTTCTCATAGACTGCGTGTATAACAAAATACGAGTTGACCTTCCTGAAGGCAACACGGTCTCGTGTTTACGCCCTCAACGTTCGTTGGTTTGAACCTGGAAACACGGCGGAGTCATGCATTGAAACGAAAGTGCTACGCGACATGTCCATTTTCCCTTTATATTTCCGCGAAATATCTTCTTTATATCTGTTTACAACACTTCATTTATAGGTGAGTATTCTGTTAAGAATAATTAGATTTAACTGAGGTGGATTTTAATTGATTTATATGCTTGGTAGAATGCAATTTTTGATATTGAATACGGCGAATTGTGAATGTGATTGTGAGACTGCGTCTGCAAGCTTTGCACATGCATGCACTGATGCTACGGTAGTGTCTTTGCACTGTGGCCTGGCGGTTCCCCTCGGTGAGCTGAGCTGAGGACAGAGCTGCAGAGCTGAGGCTGCTGAGCTGAATCGAGCTCGAGTGTGATTTGTGCTGGTCATGATTAGATCGACAAATCTATCGCTTTCATGGCCTTTTTGACATTATTATTGTTATTTTCACTGTCGGCATTCTAGCGATAGACGCGACCGATACGCGGTGCCTTAAGAGGCAAGAACACCGTAGCTCTACAGTAAAAGTTACTTACGGAAAATCATTTTTTTTTGCACATAAAACACAACATATTTAGTATTTTGAGCGACATTTGTAGCCCTATCAATACATTTAGGGCTGTTATAATACTTTAACTCACCGATCTCGTGTGTCACTATACATGTCATTCTATAATTACGGCGAATTGTGAGATTTTCCACAATTTTCCATCACTCTTCGTCGGTCTTTCGCCGTTCAAACTGCCGTTATCGTACACAGATGCAATAATTACGGTATCGCTAGCGTGCACACAAAAAAAAAAAAAAAAAAAAACGACGCAAAATTAAAATGAGTTATTTGACTTGACAAACTGTTACCGCTACATTTTTAGCAAATAATTGTGGGCCAGTGATTCCAATAATTTTTCGGTAGCGGTAACAGTTTGTCAAGTCAAATAACTCATTTAAATTTTGCGTCGTTTTTTTTTTTTTTTTTTTTTTGTGTGCACGCTAGCGATACCGTAATTATTGCATCTGTGTACGATAACGGCAGTTTGAACGGCGAAAGACCGACGAAGAGTGATGGAAAATTGTGGAAAATCTCACAATTCGCCGTAATTATAGAATGACATGTATAGTGACACACGAGATCGGTGAGTTAAAGTATTATAACAGCCCTTAATGTATTGATAGGGCTACAAATGTCGCTCAAAATACTAAATATGTTGTGTTTTATGTGCAAAAAAAAATGATTTTCCGTAAGTAACTTTTACTGTAGAGCTACGGTGTTCTTGCCTCTTAAGGCACCGCGTATCGGTCGCGTCTATCGCTAGAATGCCGACAGTGAAAATAACAATAATAATGTCAAAAAGGCCATGAAAGCGATAGATTTGTCGATCTAGGTCATGATCAGCTCAGTCCTCTGACTTTGCTAATTGATTTCTTGAATGCTTGTGCTGTAGATAAACTGTTTGGACGAGTATTGATATGTCGGGTGTATTGTTATTTCGGAGTATGCAAAAATATGAAGACTGCAACAACAAAATTCACTGAAATTTGAAAATGATGAACATGATGAATGTGCGCTGCAAATCCTGCAATGCCGCCAATGGTTGCCAATGCCAATGGCAATGTCAATGATGTCAAATGTCATCATGAAACTCAAAAGTTCCAAAATCACTTACTCAATTATGAATAGCCAACGGCAACAATTAAAGCACTACGAACTATTCCCCATTCACCCTGTACAACGGTTGGCTGCAGCTCAGCGCGCGATCTCATTGGCTGCCTTGCTCATGACGTAGCTCCTCGGTGCACGCAACGTTCTCGCCAGGCCGTTTTCGCGTGGCGGTGCCGCCACGCGTAAATTTATCTTCATGTCTTGCGCCACACGTAAATTTTGATGAGATAATACCGCCATGTGTAAAATCAATAAATTCATGATAATTTCCCCATATTTGCAGACACTATTTTCATAACTCCCATTTGATTATTTGTCTCCACTAATACAACAAATATTATTGCCAAATAAAGGCGCATCCTCACTCTTAAATCGCTTCGAGGAGACGAGGAAATCTCCGATATGATTTTAGAAACACGCACCGTGTACCGTGCATGCCGTTTACCCCCAGCTCGCGGTCGTCCGGCCGCCCGCCAGCGCAGCACAGACAGCTAGCTGGCTGGACCGCTGCTGCGCGGCGGCTTCATCCGATCGAATCTCATAAAGTGGTCTGCAAAAATGCAGTGTTTTGCGATCAAATTCATCTTTTTATACGGCAATAAAATGACAAGTATCGATGCTTTGCTGGATTTATGTAACAATATTTACGGAAATATAGTTACAGAACATTCAGAATTACCTCAGTTTTGAGCAAAATATTACTTTTCCCGAACCCGAAGTAAAACATTCGAAACTCAAGCGCCGTTACGCGAGTGAGACTTTGACTAAACGATTGAACATAGCATAGCAAGTGAAAAAAGATCGTTTGCGAACGTTGCCAATTTCTGCGCTGCGATATCATATCACATGCAATATGCGTATCATACACGTAGTCTATACGTCGTTCGCAAATTGGCAACAAAATTGCGCTAGGTTCAGTTCACCTGGTCCGAGCGATTTAGGAAATTATCGGGACATTATTGCAGCGCATTTTTTTTGGCTGTTTTTGCAGGTAATTGTTCTCGTATTTGTTTTAAAAGCCTTGCAAACATGTAAGTAAAATAAGAGATAGTCTAGAATAGGTGCGATCGTGATAATTTTGTATTTTCGTTCCTTTTCGGCACTTTTTAAGAGTGCAACTTACAAGACAGTTGGCGCGCTAGCTAGCTACCTCTCTCGCAGCGCGGGGCCTGCCGAAACTCTGGCAGACCTTCTAGTGCGTGTTCCGTATCATTCAATTGACAGGTTTTTTTTCCGACGCACATGTTCATTTTGCATCTCTCAATTTGTCAATCAAATCGATAATTTTGCGAAAACAACCACTCATACGGTGAAATATGTACTTTTACACTAACATTGGGCATTTTTCTAGTGTAGTTAATTTTGGCGGTCTCATAATCTTGATAATGAGACTCATCACAAATGACAAAAGACAATTTTTAACATAGGTAACTAGCTATGTAAACAAATACGTAGAAAACGATTAGCTATTTTAACAAGGCCAAAAAGTGTCCCATATATCACTTTTATGCAAATTTATGCAAATTAGGATGTCCATTGTGGACAAATATAATCTGTCATATTTCATCTCTTAATTCAGACAAATTAACAAATAATGTCTCTATATTCCTATGTTCTAAGGGTCAAGGATTATAATAAAACCATTTTGAAGTAACCAGTTGGCTACATAACGTCATAATATGCAAATTAGCTGAAAATTTCAATAAATGCTATATTTTCATTGCATATTATGATGATTATTCATATTTTTTACCCCGAGACTGAAACTTAAATTCACGTTTTGATATCATAAAAACTGTGTTGGAGCTATCAAAATATGATGACAAATTTTGATTTGCTCTACTTACCGTTTTATGCAAATTTATGCAAATTGTTGACGCCATTACACATTTTACAGGAATAATTGATTTTTACGATAACTCATAACTCAACCAATCAGTGGCGGATCCAGGGGGGGGGGGGGGGGGGGGTTAGGGGGTTTAACCCCCCCCCCCCCCCCCCCCCTTGGGCTGCCAAGTGAAAATGTATCAGTGTAAAAAGTGAACAAAAAAGTGAAAAAAAATCACTTTGCTATTTTGAACCCCCGTAAGTGATACATTCGTCGCCAAGCATCATACAAAGTAGAATCTATCAAATGCGGGATTAAAAGTGCAATTAAATTCTCCGCCAATGATAATGAACATTTAAAAATCTGAACCTTGTCCCATGCTTTGATTGTTAATATGAATATGACAAAGTATGAGAGAACCACTAGAGTTCCAAGTAAGTTTTTTGAGGATTTTGAAAATGTTACTAAATCCCACTATAATGCGCTGTGTGTACATAATCGATTACATTGAGGATTAATAACACGTATAGATCGATCATGAATTGCATTGGGCGTGAAATAGATACACTTTCACGCTAAAACATTAGAAATAGCTTTGCACATTTTCCCTGTCTAACTTTAACTTTCAAATAAAATAACGTAAACGTTTTTTTTTTTGCAGAAAAAGAACATAATGCAACGATCCAACTCATTCAAGCAAATTATATAAATTTGAACAATACTAATAACCACGATTTAGAACAAAAATATTGTCTAATATAGAATTTCTGATACGTAGTTATTATGGATAGTGCTACATTTTATTATTTAATTTTGGCGGTCTCATAATCTTGATAATGAGACTCATCACAAATGACAAAAGACAATTTTTAACATAGGTAACTAGCTATGTAAACAAATGCGTAGCAAACGATTAGCTATGTTAACTTCTAACGTGCCAAGCTCGCATTTTTGCGAGTTACAATACACACAAATGCCATAGAGCATTAACATCCCTGGCACGTTAAGAGTTAACAAGGCCAAAAAGTGTCCCATATATCACTTTTATGCAAATTTATGCAAATTAGGATGTCCATTGTGGACAAATATAATCTGTCATATTTCATCTCTTAATTCAGACAAATTAACAAATAATGTCTCTATATTCCTATGTTCTAAGGGTCAAGGATTATAATAAAAACCATTTTGAAGTAACCAGTTGGCTACATAACGTCATAATATGCAAATTAGCTGAAAATTTCAATAAATGCTATATTTTCATTGCATATTATGATGATTATTCATATTTTTTACCCCGAGACTGAAACTTAAATTCACGTTTTGATATCATAAAAACTGTGTTGGAGATATCAAAATATGATGACAAATTTTGATTTGCTCTACTTACCGTTTAATGCAAATTTATGCAAATTGTTGACGCCATGACACATTTTACAGGAAGAATTGATTTTTACGATAACTCAATCAATATTGCAGATAATGTAGTGTTAAATGCGTCAACACATGGTTTTGAAGGTAACACATTATGATAAACTTAGTCTTGAGGTGATCAGAGGATAATACGCAAATTAGGGCCAAAATTAGCATAAATCAAAATTATGTATACAATTACCATTATAGGACTAACTTCCTACTACAATCGAATTTGTATTAATATATCCACACCATGAACACATATTGAAAGACACTCAATTCTGCTTACAACATTTTTACTTGTCCTTCTCATTGATTTATGCGAATTTATGCAAAATCTTGTAGGAATTTCAAAGCATAAACTGAACTATAAATGCGGCTAACTGTGCATTTAAATAGTATACACACAATATTTGCAGTGTCAAGAATCATAACTTGAGGGTCAGAAATCATGATTACCTTCATCTTGAAGTGACCAAATGATTCTCTAAATTGTTGTCGTCATATGCAAATTAGGGCCAACATTAGCATAAAAGCACTGTGTTGTATATAATTACTTATATTCAACAAATTTTGCTGCTAGTGAATAAAATGTGGGTCTAAGTTGTTTAGAATAGGGTTTAGATAACGGGATGGGCAAATAATGCCGCACTCGTATTGATTTGAGTGGCAGTTCGCTAAGGTGAGCCACATGTGCAGGTTGGAAACGTCTAAGGCGTCAGTGATGCATTGAGCATGCCAACTCCTGTTCAGAGCCTGTTGAAGGTATCCCTTCCATATGCTGAGGGTGTTAAACGTCCGCCCTTGCAAATGTATTGCTTGTCCGCTGAAGGTCTGAGAGAGCACATGCGTTGATGACCCGGTTGTGCTCTGGGTAAGGTCATGCTAGCATGCTTGGTGCCTTGGTCATCGGTTATGGTGTGTGGTGCTCCTTGTGGAGGGCCAGAAGTGCGATGACGGCTAACACGGGCAGTTCGGTTGAGGAGGGTCTTAGCCTTAGGCATCCTGTGAATATTGTCATGGTCTCATTGAGCGTGACATCCTGTTTTCATGAATGTGCACTCGACATCAAGCTTGGGCAGCATACTCGGCAACGCTGTTGACCAGTGCAAGGGCGCCGATTCGGAGTGTGGATGTTTTCTCACCCCAAGTAGAGCCTGCAAGGCGACAGAGGAGGTTGGTCCCTGATAAAGCTTTGGCAGGTTTTTATTCAAGATTGTTTTTCTTCAACTGTGTGTGCAGTTTTTATCCCGAGGCATGCTGGAGAGGGGTTTGAGGTAGGCATGGCTGGGGAGGACGGATTACATATAAACTGATGATTTGCTTCCTTACTGCTCATATTGCGGGTGGCTGCAGCCTTTTTTTTTGCAGCACTCAGCTGTAGTCTACAAGTGTTCAGGGTAAGTTGCTATCAGGGCCATACCCCTTGCCAGGGCATCATCTACGTTTGACCAGCACCTGTCTGAGTAGAAGAGGGCAAGGTCGTCTGCGTATAGCAATACTGTTGTGATGCAGTCTTTTGTATTTCACTGATGTACATGTTTAAGACCATGGATGCCTTTACTGTGCTATAGAAAGTCCTTTTTATCAAGGGCAACTGATTAACTCTATGTCGCTGGTTTGCAGAAGAAAGTTGTTTTCGTTGGTTGATGGCAGTAGAGAGCTCCTCCTGGGACCTACCATAGATAAGATGTCATTTGCTTGATAGAACAAAGGTGATCCTTCATTGAATCTTTGAAGTGGACATTTTCAAGAAGTTGTTATGCGATATTGTTAGCAACTGCTTTGGTTTGTGGTAATTTTTGTCGGTGAGATGTTAGGGTGTATTCCAGGCCAGTCTGCAAGCGTGGATGAAATTAGCTCCTTGAACTGTCTTCTCCCATCTGTCTCTGGGCAAGTCCAAGGTATTCATTCCCAATGTGGTAAATTTTCATAATAGTCAATGTAAACCAGTCTCACTTGCCCTACAATCCCTCTCCAGCATGCCTTGGGATGAAAAACTCACAGACATGACAGAGTTGAAGAACAAACACTCTTGATTCCCTACATGCCCTACGTGCTAAAGCTTCTTCATGGACCAACCTCCTCTGTCGCCTTGCAGGCTCTACTTCGGGTGCGAAATTCCATACTTAGAATCGGCGCCCTTGCTATGGTATACAGTGCTGTCGAGTATGCTGCCCCAGCTTGGTGCCGAGCACCTATTCATGCAAACTGGATGTCACGCTCAAGGAGACCATGACAATAATCACAGGATGGCTAAGGCCCACCCCAACCGATCTGCCAGTACTCACCGGCATCTCAATGATGGCCCTCAACAAGGTGCACTTCACACAATATAGCTAGTGACCAAGGCCTTCCAAGACCCCGATCACCCCAACATGACCTCACCCAGAGCACAACAGGATCATCAACGTTGATCTGTGCTCTTGCAAACATGTATATATGGTTTCACGCCCCAACGCAAAGAAGGACGACTAGAAGCAGACCCGACCCCACATTATACAGTCATTCGCGACAAAAAGCTGCCGATGTGTGCAAACAAGATTGGAATACCCTCCACAGGCTCTGTACAGGAGTTGGCATGTTCAATGCCAATATGCATCACTGAGGCCTTAGACGTGTTCCAGCCTGCATATGTGGCTCACCTGAGTGCCACTCAAATCAATTACGAGTGCCGCATTATTTGCCCATCCCGTTATCTAAACCCTATCCTAAATAACTAATACCCACATTTGAATCACTAGCAGCCAAATTTGTCAAATACAAGTCATTATATACAACACAGTGGTTTTATGCTAATGTTGGCCGTAATTTGCATATGACGTCATAAATTTGGAGAATCCTCTAGTCACTACAAGATTAAGTTAGCTATGATTTATGTCTCTTAAGTCATGATTGTTGACACTACAAATGTGTATAGACTATTTGATTGTGCCCACATTTATAGTTTTATATAGGTTTATACTTTGTAATATATGAAATTTGTACAGAATTTTGCATAAATTTGCATAAATCAATAAGAAGGATAAGTAAAAATGTTTTAAGCAGAATTGAGTGTCTTACAATTTGTGTTCATGGGGGGTTCATGGTTTGGATACATTAATACAAATTCGATTTTAGTAGGAAGTTAGTCTTGTAATGGTAATTTCATACATAATTTTGATTGTATGCTAATTTTGGCCATAATTTGCATATTATCCTCTGATCACCTCAAGACTAAGTTTATCATAATGTGTTACCTTCAAAAGCACGTGTTGACGCATTTAACACTAAATTATCTGCAATATTGGTTGAGTTATCGTAAAAATCAATTATTCCTGTAAAATGTGTAATGTCGTCAACAATTTGCACAAATTTGCATACAACGTAAGTAGAGCAAATCAAATGTTGTCATCATATTTTGATATCTCCAACACAGTTTTTATGATATTAAAACTTGAATTTAAGTTGCAGTCTCGGGGTCAAAAATATGAATAATCATCATAATATGCAATGAAAATATAGCATTTATTCAAAATTTCAGCTAATTTGCATATTATGACGTTATGTAGCCAACTGGTTACTTCAAAAATGGTTTTATTATAATCCTTGACCCTTAGAACATAGGACTAGAGACATTATTTGTTAATTTGTCTGAATTAAGAGATGAAATATGAAAGATTATATTTGTTCACAATGGACACCCTAATTTGCATACATTTGCATAAAAGTGATATATGGGACACTTTTTAGCCTTGTTAACCATGTTAACATAGCTAATCGTTTCTAAGCATTTGTTTACATTTAGTAACCTATGTTAAAAATTGTCTCATCGGGGTGCACGAATACCCCTTCTACCCACTATACTAAAATGTAATATGGCGCAACTGCAGATATGGCTGTTCTATCAGTCGTAAATAGCGTGTGAAATGCTTTAAAGGTATGGTGACGTGAAATCCCGGCTTTGATTGAGGTTTATAGCTTTGAATATATGGTTATATTGATATACATGTACCACACTCTTTTTCAAAGAAATCCTTAAGTTGGGCAAAAAAGGTAAATTGCATGCAACTTTTTGGCGTCGGCGTTCCATACTCCAAAAAAAGTGATTTACCTCACATGCAGTATGTGACGTCATTTATGACGTCATGCAAATTTGTTTTTAGAAATTTCAAATTTGAACTTCATTTTCCGAAAGAGCGTAACAAATAATGACCAAATACCGAAAATCAATTGAATATACGAAGTATTGGCTGAGATATGCCTATCCAAATTAATTTTTACTTCAATGGGCAATCAATGTTATAGAGCTCTGGGCCGGTATTCAATTCCGTACTTAGAATATGTAAGAAATATACTAAGTAAATTGCTAAGCTAAGAACTTTACTTATCTCGTATTCAAATCGCATTTTAGACTTTTACTTACATAAGACAAAATCTAAGTAAAATACTTGTGACGTCACAATGGTTTGTAAATTAGTGCTGATGGTATCCGCGAACGATTTTGTGCAACGCTTGTCTATGGGAATTCACGTGTTAAAACAAAATCGCAAACCAATTTTGTGCGACGCTTGTCAATGGGAATTCATGTGTTAAAACAGAATTGCATGATCATAACAGCAATCTTGATTGAAACGTTACGTTATTACGGTATTATAGGGCGGAGCAGTCAAAGCTTCAACATGAGCAGAAAAACATCAAAGTCGAGGAATAAAATCACTGCTTGCTTATGGTTTTCTTGAGTTTATATGAGGTATGCCATGTCGATTGTCGGATCCATAACCTGCAGGCCTAATTGATCTAGGCTATGCTCTTGTGATGTTTGATCGTTTGAAGCTCCGAAAGTGGAGACAGTTATTGATTTTTTACATAATATGATCCATAATGATGCCTCCAGTCCAATAACGAACCAGCAAACTATGTTCAAACATGGAATATACTTGTATGATAAAGAAGTATTAAAAATAACTTACCCGCCGGCTGTGACCATTATTTAATGTCCCATAAATATATCACTTGCAATGTTTGAAGAATATGTCCACCAAAATGGCATGGATTACTACAATAGTAGATCACATTATATCCACAACATCCATACAAGTAAACAAAAGATGAACAAATCAAGCAGATAATATTCGGTAACAGCTTGATTTTTTTCTTTTCCCTGTATGATTGCCATTCACTATTTTTGTTCTTAATAGTGCACTGTACACAGCCTTTTGGCGCGTATAAATCTGTGATTTCATGAGCGCAACGACTCTTAATGCGCCTGAATTGAAGCGCACTGCGCACAGTTTGCTTTGATAATGCGCTTATATCATCTTAAATTATAACTTTCAGGGGAAGGTGGTTGCATTTCTATTTCGGAGCATTTAATGTCGTTTCACCACCATATTAAATACCCGTTTCCCACTCATTCCAGCGTTAAGCTATGCTTAAGTGTCCTAATGATTTTCCTAAGTTTAAGCAAATTACTAAGTCACAATGAGGGATTTGAATAGCAACCTTGCTTAAGTAAAGTACTTAGGTAATTTACTAAGACAAAATCATACTTTACTTAGTAAAATACTTAGCCGATGAATTGAATCTCAATTTTGGCTAAGTAATTTACTTAAGCCAAATACTAAGTAAATTGCTTAAATTTTGTACTTAAGTACGGAATTGAATGTACGGAATTGAATGTGTACGAATCAGTGCATGAAACACGTGAGGCAGCGAGCCTCGCCGTCCAAGCGCTCTGATTGGCTGATCACGTACCCGCGTAGCGGCTCTACGACCGACGTTAATTCGGTCAAATACCGTCCTAGGTTTGGCCGCTACGCGGAAATTTTCGCTCTGAGTTCGACCCCCCACTAAGATTAGCGTTGTAGCCACACTCCCGTCGCAGAGCGAAAAGACGCTAATAAAGGAACTACAGAAAACAACGAACTTTGGCACTTATTCCATAGTTGATGACTTGTAAACTAGGTCTGCCGAAAAAAACCCAGTATATATGTGATTTTAGGCTAATTTTATTATGCCAAATCTCACTTAGCATGCTTGTGGTGCTAAATTTGCTCCTCCAGGTGCACGATCGCGAGCAGCACTCGTTTTTTAGCACCTTCATTTTTAGAGCGTATGAGTGACGTCAAACGCGTCGATGTGACATCATGAATGAGTTAATCATAAGTGTACATTATACAGATATTGACTGTCTAGAGGGGCAATATAACATTTGAGATCCTACGCGCCGAGGACAAATATAGTATTCCGAGACAAAAATATAACTCCCAAAGGAAAATGAAATGTTATATGGTTCCCGAAAGAAATTTCAATTTGTTTCAACCTCAGCCTCTTTGGTGCACAATAAATAGGTGGCTAAGAAACAGATTGGCATATCTTGTTGATGCATCTTTCTCAGGTGTAATGAGTCTCTCAATTCTTTATGGAATTTCAATCTACAAGTATGAACAATTTACAACTTCAACTAACCTTAAATTAGTGACTGACGAGCTTTCGTTCCCTAATTTAAGGTTAGTTGAAGCTGTAAATTTTTCATCTGAATCTCTGTAACCGATGAAAGTTTTTTGTATTAATCTACAATCAGTCTGTTTCTGTAATTCCTGGGTATCCGTTCTTGATAATATTAAACGTGCACCTGTAAAGTGTCAGATATTGCCCTGGTGTGGTGTGGTTGTGGTGTGCAATGGTTGGGTGCATAGGGTGCCTGTGGTGGATGGATATTGGTAAACGTGGGTACTCTAGCAGTGGACGATTACTGGCACGAGTTCGATGTTGTGGATGATGCAGGTTGGCAGCATCAGGTGACTGTGGAGGGTGCAGGTTGGCTGTATCAGGTGGCCATGTTGAATGATGGTCGAGGTGTACAAACTTCACTCTTGGGACCTGATAGTATGAAAAATAAATTTAAAAAATATTGTCAAGATTGTCTTCTTTTGCAGTTTAACCACATATTTGTATAACAATGTTTATGCATACCTTCTAATTATAATAGCTAAATGATAAATATCATAAAGATATTTCAAATTAAAATGCAATAAAATCATGTTTCATGTACTGAAAACAAATTTGAGAAGAGGCATGGCTGCAAGAAAATATTGGATCATTATTTTTTTCACTGTGGACGTCAATCAAGATTTCTGTGACCCCAAGACTATTACAACATAATCATGAGAATTAGGAACAAAATGTACCTGCTTGGGCAACTAGTGATTTCCATAAACCTGTGATGGGCAATGGTTAGGTGTCGTGGTGGATGATGCAGGAGGTTGGCAGCATCAGGTGCTTGATGGGTGCAGGTCAGGCACATGGCGATTGGTTCCTTAGGATCAGCTAGCCACTTAGGGAATGTCAAACCAAAGCGATCTACATGTGTACATACATGTACCCAGTGGCGTAGACAGGTTCTTACACCTGGGGGGGATGATTTGCCGTTCACCGGACCAAGACCAATTTGTTCGCGGCCGAGATATTTCGAGACCCAGACAATTGCTTGAAAGTCATCTTAGTGGGGGGGGGGGGGGGGGGGGGGGGGGTAGATGTTAAGATGGTCGTGACCAGGCGGGCCAGAAGCAGTTTTGTGTTGGGGGGGGGGGGGACAAAACCTATATTAGCCTATGGGGGCTCACGATTTTGTATGTGTAGGGGCTCTTGCCCAACCACACTCGCAGTGCTGCCAACTTTGAGCCAGATGTGAGAGTGAGACATTGCGAGAGAGCGAAGCGACCAAGCCCGAGGGAGCGAAGTGACTGAGCGGGGGGAGGGTGTGGGAGGGGAGTGTCCCCCTCACACGGTAGGGAGATTTTGCATTTTTGGACTTGAAAATTTCTGGTGCTTACCTAGATAGGAAATTCGGGCTTAACATTGACTGTATATATATGGGAAAGCGTGTTATGATTTGATCGACCAGAAATTTTAAATATATTTTCACGAAGAAAACAAATAATTGACACACTAATGAATATGCACCCCAACACAAACACAAATATTGTATTTATATTTAGCGTCATACACAGGTTTACCATCACCATATGCCACATTATGTATGATCCAACAACTTAGCCTACCGTATTGCCAAGAATGAGTCCCGAGAGGCGAAGCTACCGAGGGCTGGGGCAGAGCCAAATAGGGAGGGTTTGGGAGGGGGTATATCCCCCTCCCACGGAGAAGAGTTTGCATTTATATTATATACTTGAAATTATGCAATTTGGTGCACGTCACACAAGCAGCCAGAGCAATGCCAGCCTACACTGGAACTACGTGGCCCGGTATACAGAAAAGAATACTCAACCCAGACCATACGCAAGTTACACAACAAACTGAGATAATCTGTTCGCGCGCAAAGCGCGCAGCGAAAATTCAAAGTGGATGTATAAATTACTTTTTTAACATTAGAATTAACAAGTCTTAGCTCATACAACTAATGTTTTCTTTCCCACTCGTATACAGATACACACACACAAAAATAAAATATCCTTCCCTAAAACCTGGGGGGGATGATTGTACATGTCATCCCCCCCACCTTGTGAGGTGGGGGGGATGCATCCCCCTCATCCCCCCCGTTGTCTACGCCCCTGCATGTACCTCTGCAGACTTCTTTGCCCTTGGCCTTGATGCGCTGCGTATTCCCTTTCTGATATATATATGCAAGTCATTCTTTCTATCCTTTACCAATAAGTTTATTTTTTTGCGTTGTAAACAGTTTTGTTTGTACAGTTTCTTTGGCACTTTTCTTGTTACCGGTGCAGATAAAATATTATGTGAAGTACGTTTTATCAGGAAGAGTTCCAAATTGTATGCAAGAAAACAATTTCCTTTGGCTGTTGAATGAATCCCATCCAGCGAATAATAATACTAGTCCGAAGAAAAACTGCATATTAAAGAGTTCGCGGAAATGAAGCTGGTCTCTTTCCCAAATTCCAAATTATTTGTTCCTAGTAATGTGCAATACAGACACAGTCAGTTACTAGTTATCATAAGTATTGTCCACCATCTCTCCTTCTCTGTCCATCATTTAACATTCATAAAGAAAAGGTGTGTACCGTAGCGCCAGGAAAAAATTCACATTGACTTCAGAAGACAAGTTCTGGTTCAAATTCTGAATAACATTGTCTGTCCTCCAAATCACGTACAGTAGAATCCCCAAAGGCAAAGATAATCTCCTCGGAAGATGAAAGTTGAAACAGATGACAGATGGCCAGGACAGGTTCCAATCCAAGGAATCCCTGTTTAGATTAGAAAGGGAAAAAGGGTAATACTATACTATTACTAAAATACTATTCTACTAACTAAAAATAGAATAAATAAATATTGAAAATGAAAATAAACTCACGATTTTATCTGTTCCAACAAGATTCGAGGAATACAAATTAGGTTCAGATCTACAACTTATCCTCATCTAAATGCTGAACAGTCGTTGATGATTAGTAATTGCAAATAGAACTACAAATACAAATTACAATGCATTCCGCTTCCACTCCCACACGAATTTGAGCATATGGGACTGAGCAAAAAGAAAACCATCGCTGGCGACCTCTCGGGCTACGGAAGAATTCCCGGCATTACCACGGTAACCATGGTTATTTCCCGCGGTTTCGAGTCAAGTTCCTCACAACTTCCGGTAAAACATCGCTAGTTAGTGAGATTTCAGCCGATTTCAGTTGCCTTTTATTCACCGAAATCACACATGTATCCCACCATTTTTCACATTATACGGTCAACCAGATAATCAACGACTCATATCTTGCAAAATCTAGCTGAAACATTGTTTCATCCAGTCAGGAACTAGCAAAGAAGAAGACTATGTCCAAAACCTCTATCGTAAGGACGAAAAAAATCACTTTTTATTGATGACAAAAAACATGTCAAAAATTAAACAAAATATGGCAAAATTGGTATCAAACGAAAGCTAATAATGTCAAGATTGACTTACCGAGATATATCGCCATATTGAGTATTAGTAGCCAAATAGAGAGGGCGACAAACGATATGCTGTCAAATCGCTTTGTTGATCGCATCCACCGAGCGAGTTGGAAACTCATGCGCCCTCTATCGGTAGACTTGAATACAAAAATTCGTTTAGCCTCATTAAAACACGCTATGCGCTCCTACTGTATAAGTTTTATTTTCTGTTTGGGCAATTCCACACATTAATGCTTTAATAAGTTGATTGCTTTGTAGTGCATAATAATAGCTCATTTTATAAGGTGTTTATGCAAAATGCAAAATTAATTTGTATACCACATTTAATTTAATTATGATTGACAAATCTTTATGCACTATCATAATTATCATCTCAATAGTTTAATTAACGCCACATTGATTAAGATTGTTATATTAATTGATTCTAAGATTGAATGTTTATACTCATGCTTAATCGTTAATATGCATATTAGTATTGCTTGCAATGGTAGTTATATATTATTATACGCAATCTTAACAATTGAAACATATTTCCACTAAGCTTTAGCATCACACTTTCCGATTGATTTAGTTTTACGATAATCGTGCAGACATTTTATCAATTTAAATTTATTTTTATAGGGCTGATTATGCCATCCTAGAAGTTGACGTTTTAAAGTAAAGCAGTATTAATATGTTTATGTCTTTGTGTATCAAATTTTATATTTATATGTTATTTGTTTGTATTACTTTGTAAAATTGTACGCAATTCAGCTTTTTAGCTGCCATGTACTTTTATTCAATAAACCATTTTCAATTCAATCAATTCAATAACATTTAATTTTGGCAGTCTTATTCGTTTAAAGGGATAGTTGAGTTTTGGAAGAGAGGGCAGGGCGCTAGACTACTTTATTTTTTTGTGAGGTAATGAAAAACTGAGTGTAAAATTTGAAAGAGCATAATATTAAAATAATAAAATAATCTTTGTTTGATCAAAATCGGTTCAGAGACGGCTGAAATATCCATAAATATAACAATTTGTAATAAACCTGGGGTCCCAGGTTTATTAGAGAATTTTGAATCAGCCGTTAAAAATTCCAAAAAATGCTTCCTCTTTTCAAAAAGTTACAAAATAGGTATTTTATAAATAGTTGTTGGTTATTTCTCTATCTAATCACTATTTCAACAAAGCATCACATGCACAATATTTTATTCTAAATGGTTGAAACCGATGAGTGTTTAGAGAGCGCCCTCTTATGTTTTAACAGCTCTTTTTGAATGATAACATGATCTTTACTACGTCATTTGTAATTTTGTGTTCCTTTCTAGTTATAAATATTAGTTTGTAATGTAATGATGCAGGTATTGGTTACTAAAATTCAGTTTCACCAAAACCTTGACTCTGTAGACTTAATCAAACGAATACATTTTCTGTGAGGTGAGATTCCATGTATAACAACACAATCCAGTTCGTGTCATCTCATCTCATCAAAATGCGCTTCTAGCATTTCTAGCCCAACGATAAAACAAGCAATCTGATTGGCTCTAGCTTACGGGACAACGTTTCGTTCTAATGAATGATGCACTGGGATTGGATTATTTTCAAGAAGGTGTATTTTTTTTCTCAATTTGTTTCCACTTTTGGAGAAATTATTCAACTTTAGAGCTTGACGACATTTTGATTCATGTTCAGTGATTTGTTCACTACACGATGCCAACATTCAGGTGACAATGACAATGAATTTTGACAATGACAATGACAATGAATTTTATTCTCAATACCGGCCCCTCACGGGGGCATGGGAGAAATACAACAAGTGTATATATACATATATCAAGTATAAACATGATAAAAAAATAATTAAAAAAATCTTTGGCAACAACTTTTAACTAGCACACACTATTAAAGAAAACTTAGCCATAATAATACTACAAAACCTTGATAAATTCTTTAGCTGCTTAATATTTCTGACATTGAATAACTGGTACATCTTATATACATTTGGCCTCTTAAAATAATGACCTTTAACTAGCTGCTTCCGATCATTCTGAAATGCAGGGCACACTAAGACATAATGAAATTCATCCCCCTGATCTGGTAAATAACACAAGCTGCAAATCTGCAACTCTTGCTCAGGCAAGTAGCGACCATTTGCTACTGGGAGTTTATGGTTTCCACACCGAAATCTAGACAAAGTTATCATATCTTTAACATCCAACTGCACTAAATATTTTTCAAAACCAACCACACTTTTAAAGATCCTATAATTTATACACAAACGATTCCTATTAACCTCATCATTCCAATTTTGCTTATACATATCAGCTAACCTCAAATTCAAAGACAATTTCACCCAATCAATATTCAATGGAACATCAACAGTCCAGATGTTTGACATTCCACACCTATCCAAAATATGTTTTATATGTTTAATCCACCTTGACTCAAAATCACCCTTATCATACAACTTACGCAGCAACTTACAAACAATGTAAGATAACTTTGACTTTTTCCCCTGAACAATTCTAGCCCAGTAGCTAACCATACGCGACTCTACAGTACTTCTCAAATCAGACCTACCAAGTTCTCCATAAACCATACACTTAGCAGTACCACGATTAACTCTAAGCAAACTTTTAAGAAATTTCTTATGAAACATTTCAATACAATCAAGTTTCTGAAACCCCCAAACCTCGCAACCATATAATAAAATTGGTACTACAAGCTGATCAAATAACTCACATTGAATATCCAAAGGCAAACACAATTTCCTTGCCTTACCAATTAAACAATATAATGCTCTCCTTGCCTGATTCACCTGTTTAACTATAGCTTTATTAAATAAACCATTAAAACCAAAGGTTGTCCCAAGATAAACATAATCAGGAACTACTTCCACTTCGCTCTCACCAAACATAGAGGCAGGAAATTTACGAACTTTTCCGCGAGAAAAAATCATAACTTTTGTCTTAGTAACATTGACAGTTAATTTCCAAAGTTCACAATACTGATGAACTGCACATAACGCAGCTTGTAACTCTACAGCTGACTCAGTCATCACAATAGTATCATCGGCATGCATAAAGTAAAGCATACAACCTTAAAAATACCTCTACATCGTCATCACTAAAGTTTTCCCTTATCTCAGTAGAACACATATTCCCTTATAATGCCTACTTATAAAATATTCAAAGTCATTAAGATATATCGCAAACAAAAGAGGAGACAAATTTTCTCCTTGTCGGACACCTATATTACACAGAAAGAAATCTGACAGGTTATGTCCTACCTTAACACATGACTTAGCACTTTCATACATATTATACACTACACGTATAACATTACCATTAATACCACTAGCAATTAACTTTGACCATAAACTGGCCCTATCAACCAAATCAAAAGCCTTTTTATAATATATGGAGGCACAATAAATCCTCTTACCACGATGCAAGTATAAATCAATCAAACCATGCAATGTAAAAATATGATCTAAAGTACTATAGCCACTCCTGAATCCAGCCTGTTCATCTCCCATTAAACCAACACAATCCAAATATTCAGTAAGTCTTGCATTAATACAGGCAGTAAATAGTTTACCTACACAACTAAGTAAAGTTATTCCTCTATAATTATCAGGGTCATCTGGAGAGCCTTTCTTTTTATACAAAGGTTTAATCATACCCAGGCACCAAATAGTGGGTTACCACACCAGAATACAAAATAATATAATAATATAAATAGGTAGATCTCAGAGGTGGGTCACAAAAGTCAAGAAATAAGGCGATCTTTACTGTTCGGCGCGCGGTCTATTTGACATTATATCCTACATGAATGAAATCCTGTTCAGTGATTGGTCTACATAGCGTCATGTGACCAAACATAGTAATGCCCATGGAGGAAAAATGTGCTATGCGTGACGTCATTCATGGAATAGTAAATGCTATTCCATGAATGACGTCATAGACGCCGGGTGATCATATTGAGCCCATAGAGATGCGTGTTATAAAACTTCCCTGCGAGCAGAGGTCTTGTTTTAGCTTGCGAAAGATGCTCGACGAGATTTCTCAAAGAGTTAAAAAAAAAAAAAATACAGCATATTTTCACCCGTGAATATCAATAAGTTCCAAAGAATATTCTAGAGATGCATTTCATGTATAACGTAGCGGTATTCGAATTTAAAAATTACGACAATGGTGCACGTTGTGCATCGTTGTCCTTCTGTGGTCGTGACACTAATTCGTCATTAACAATCGGCCGCGGTGAGTGCACTGCACTAGCTGTATGTGTAATGTATTTTCTCCATACAATTACACGCGTGTAGTAGGTGAAGCAGGTTAATTATTCACTTTGATGCGCGCGTTTTGCATTTGGGTGCGCATTAGTTGTTAATGCGCGTAACCATGAATGGAAAGATAGCGCAATACGCGCTCTGCGCTAGGACTATTGCGCAAAGGGGGTCAGTGTCACAAACAGAACATAGAGTGCAGTGATGGTTCCATGATCAAAGTTTAGTTTTTTCTTTATATTTTTCTTTAATTGAATTGAAATCATTTGTTGTTGCGATGATTATGATTATGCGAAGGATATAAAACAAATATATCATGCACTATTTCGAGCCACTAGTGAAATTTTGGATTCCTCGGTGACAGAAAAAGCACTATGTTCTTCGGGTCTACGACCCTCAGAACATAGTGCTTTTCCTGTCACCTCGGAATCCATAATTTCAACTAGAGGCTCTCAGTGCATGGTACATTTGTTTACTATGTCATGCGCTGTGCGAGGATAATCGATTACACAAACTACATTTGAAATGAAATAGATACATTTTAAAAAGTACATGTACAAAAAATGAATTTGCGAAGGCCTCGGAGTTTGTACGTTCATGAGTGCCTCACAATAAAATTGGTACATTATACTATTTGGGGGAAACGTATGATACTGAAAGGATCATTTTAAAGAGATTACAGTAATGTTGTTTACAAGTACAACAAAGTGATTAGTGATTAATATAATGTGCATTGGTGTGATTTGATATGTCCATAAACTTATGTGTACAAATATCACGTTAATTGGACGTTTTTTTTGCCAAAGTTTGAGCAAAAATACAAAGTGATGTGCGCTAACTCATTACACTGACTTTGTACACGGCTTGAATGATCCCGTAGACAATTATTTTAAACAACACTTCAATCGTAAATATCTTTTGAGATTTAAAATCCAAAACCTGTCCCGTGCTTTTAGTGTTAATATGAATATGACAAGGTATGAGAGAACCACTAGAGTTCCAAGTAAGTTTTTTGAGGATTTAGACAATGTCACTAAATCCCACTATAATGCGCTGTGTGTACATAATCGATTACATTGAGGATTAATAACACGAACAGATCGATCATGAATTGCATCGGGCATGAAATAGATACACTTTCACGCTAAAACATTAAAAATAGCTTTGTACATTTTCCCTGTCTAACTTAAACTTTCAAATAGAATAACGTAAACTTTTTTTTTTTTACAGAAAAAGAACATAATGCAACGATCCAACTCATTCAAGCAAATTATGTCAATTTGAACAATACTAATAACCACGATTTAGAACAAAAATATTGTCAAATATAGAATTTCTGATACCTGGTTATTGGTTTGATCTACTTATATGTAGTTAATTTTGGCGGTCTCATAATCTTGATAATGAGACTCATCACAAATGACAAATTAGCTGAAAATTTCAATAAATGCTATATTTTCATTGCATATTATGATGATTATTCATATTTTTTACCCCGAGACTGAAACTTAAATTCACGTTTTGATATCATAAAAACTGTGTTGGAGATATCAAAATGTGATGACAAATTTTGATTTGCTCTACTTACCGTTTTATGCAAATTTATGCAAATTGTTGACGCCATTACACATTTTACAGGAATAATTGATTTTTACGATAACTCAACCAATCAGTGGCGGATCCAGGGGGGGGGGGGGGGGGTTAGGGGGTTTAACCCCCCCCACCCCCCCCCCCCCCCCCCCCCCTTGGGCTGCCAAGTGAAAATGTATCAGTGTAAAAAGTGAACAAAAAAGTGAAAAAAAATCACTTTGCTATTTTGAACCCCCGTAAGTGATACATTCGTCGCCAAGCATCATACAAAGTAGAGCTATCAATAATAACCTTCAAAGCAGAGACAATAGAAGGCAAATATCAGAAGGCATACTTAATCTATCAAATGCGGGATTAAAAGTGCAATTAAATTCTCCGCCAATGATGATGAACATTTAAAAATCTGAACCTTGTCCCATGCTTTGATTGTTAATATGAATATGACAAAGTATGAGAGAACCACTAGAGTTCCAAGTAAGTTTTTTGAGGATTTTGAAAATGTTACTAAATCCCACTATAATGCGCTGTGTGTACATAATCGATTACATTGAGGATTAATAACACGTATAGATCGATCATGAATTGCATTGGGCGTGAAATAGATACACTTTCACGCTAAAACATTTTAAATAGCTTTGCACATTGTCCCTGTCTAACTTAAACTTTCAAATAGAATAACGTAAACGTTTTTTTTTTACAGAAAAAGAACATAATGCAACGATCCAACTCATTCAAGCAAATTATATAAATTTGAACAATACTAATAACCACGATTTAGAACAAAAATATTGTGATATATAGAATTTCTGATACGTGATTATTGGTTTGATCTACTTATATGTAGTTAATTTTGGCGGTCTCATAATCTTGATAATGAGACTCATCACAAATGACAAAAGACAATTTTTTAACATAGGTAACTAGCTATGTAAACAAATGCGTAGAAAACGAT